>JAAGAY010006731.1:34879-48257 GCA_011801015.1 Ardeotis arabs | reverse complement strand
AAAAGAAAAAAAACAAACAAACAAACAAACAAACAAAAAAAAAAAAACCAAAAAACCCACAACATTTAAATCTCTGAAAATACTTCATCAGGCCCACAGGCCTAAGTATAATACAATAAACCTTTTGGTTTAATAGCCAGCTTACTTTCCTTTACAATATCTTCCCCAAAAGCAATTAACAGGGTTATTCAAATTTCTTCAGGCATACCATCAACTGAAAAATTAACTACTAAGTTTTTCTCTTTATATTCTGTACTTGCCATAATAATTTTTCCATAGTGGGAAGTTCTAGCTTGTATTCTCAGTGCCACATTCAAACAAACCAAATGGATCAAAGCTATGTGCAACCAATGCTAGAACCATTGCCAGAAAGCCTGTACGTTTTGCTTCCTGACGCCAGCAGTTTTTAAAAAGCTCCTTGTGCACTCTTTTCCTTCACACAATCTTGGACTCCTTTTATGTACCATTCCTTAAAATTCTATAGAGGGAGAGGAAATTTCCTTATCAAAGGAAAAAAAAAAAATAAAAATCAAGGATAGCAACAAAATGTTGGATCAAAATAGAACAACTTTCCCATGGATGTTTTCTATTATATTGGTTTGGAAGAAAAATATTTTTTTAAGCATTTTTTGCTTTGGAAAAATCCTTGACATTTCATTTGTCTGGTAAATCAATGTTTATCTGACATAACTCTAGCTATTCTATGATTCTATGATCTAAAGAAACTCCAAAGCACAAGCTCATTTTCCATAGATAAATTTATTTTCCCTACAGTGCAGCAGCATCCACTCTGCTCTCAACCTTGATTTTTCCGTAATGACACAGGAAACAAACTGTTCTGCAAGACTGCATATTTGCAATTTATTTAATCTATGATAATTTTGACAGAAACTAGGAAGCTGTGCATATACCCTCAGTAAAATTAGCAGAAGTCTTCCTAAAAGCTCAGAAGAGCTCCACAGAAGGAAACCTAACTGATGTAACACAGAATCTTGACCTTGAAACTAATGCCAGGGCAATTTTTCCTTGGGAACTGAACTCCCATAGACAGTAATTCTTTCCTTTTGTATCCAAGTACACAATAAATTATCAACACAGAATTTTAATTGCTTGTTTGGGGGAGTCAAGTAAAACTGAATCACATTTCCCATCTTATCTTATCCCTGAAAACTTCATTGCTGGATGGTGAAGGGGAGGAAGGACTACTCTTACACTCTTTTTTCAGACAGCAAGCTACTAAATATCTCAGACTCACACCACCGCAGCATGGTGCTGTATAATTTTCACTGTTAGATCAGCTGGACTCAGGCCAAAACTCAAATGAATTGCTGACCTTTTTCCTATGCATTGTTTTCAGCTGTATGTCCAGTTTCCTTGCTCTTGCCTCCTCCTTGACGCTGAATTAGAATAATGTTTTCTTTACAAGGAAAACATCCATTTTCTTCAAGGCTTACTTGTAATACACAAAAGAAAATCACCCCAGATGACACTTTAGACATTCATCTTCTCTGCACCTTTAACATGGTTCCACATCTGTTCTATGCTATGATTTTTTTTGTACCTTTGTACATGACTTGAGATTTGCAAGATAAATAGCAAAGGTGCGGGACAGTGAAACCTTAGAGAAAGCTCTGAGCTACAGCAGCCACCACAGAAATTTTCACTCATGCTTCTGGAAAAATGGTGTGCTTTGCCTGACAGCAATCTCAGTTGTTCTCCTTCCCTTACACACAGTGCAGATGTTGCTTACAATACACAGAGAGGACTTCTCTTTATAAAACCAGCAATGGTATTCCTGTGTCTACCTCTGGCTTGGAGGAAGATTTGGCAGATCAAGTATCTAGCCTCTTTCCAACATGTCTCCAGACACTAACGAAGAATGCACTAAAGCTCTTTCTGCTATTCCACAGCTATGGCAGAGGCATACTCACACTTTTCAATTAGGAAAAGTGAAAGGAAAACACAAAACCCTAGTACAGCGGTATTAACTATTGTATCTCATATTCAGCACCTAAACTGAAATGGTTATGATTGGACACAATAAATTCACACCAACTCTGTTCCTACTTAACTAGCACAGCAATTCTCATTAGTAATTAACTTCAAACAAGACATTGCCCATACAGTTGTAACATTTAACCAAGCAATGAAGCAATGGCACCATACTGGGGCAGCAGCAAACTGCAAGCCTCCCATGACAACTCGCTGGATCTGAAAGGAAGGGAAAGCAATTTTCTATTTGAAGTCCACTCCAACTTAGAAAAACATAATTTTTAACCTACTAGCTATTCAGCTTGCCAATTAGTTTGTTTTAATTTCTGATTTAAAAACTGATAAAAGAATGCAATATGGTAGCACGTTTATCTAATAAAAGAAAATATGAACAACTTCAACTAACACAAAAGGGTCAAGAACCCATACTTGGTATTTAAAGTCATTTAAATTTTTCCTCACTGTATTTTACTCACAATTGTTTTCTTAATTTATACACTTGAAGAAAGTGGGTTAGGCAATGCCTCCTTTTTAAAGGAAGGATCGGGATCCTAGTTTCAGGATGCCTCCTGGCCCCTTTTGCTAACCACATGGTCTTTACAGGTCTAATACCAGGCCCTGCTGTAGAAACCGTGTCACCAGATCCACCTTTTCCTCTCTCCCACATGAAGTAAATATCCTCCTTTGTGGGAAAAAGAATCTGCTAAAAGAAAATATTGCAGACTGCTAATCTGATTGTGCTAGGCTGAACTTTTTAAGAAGAAAAAGACTTGCCGCTATCCTCTTTGCCTTTACTCAATTTCTGGAATTACCACCAAATGGCTCAGTCACAATTCCCCCTCTTGCTCTGGAGGGGAAAACACATGCTTGTGCCATTTTGATCATCCACCACCCTAATTCTTCTTACCTCAAAATCTAAAGAGATTGATGGATAGTAGCATTCACAAGCAAATCTGCTGCATTCTGAGCCCCCCTTCACAGAGCTACAGACTAGTAAATGCAGTTCACACCCCACATGTGAAACTAGTTCAAAGATCACCAGGACAGATAGGAAAATGACCTGGATTTACTCAAGTGCTCAACCTGTTCTATCTTTAGCCTACATGTAGAGCTGTGACCAAGCATAAACAGTAGCTCAAAATAAACTGCTGTGACTAATGCATTAGTTCTTCTAGCTCTCTTTTAAATTATTAGCAAACTCTAAGAACATTTTATTATTTTAGTCCTACTCAATTTTCTTCAAAAGAAAATAAAACTATATGGTACATGGGGGGAAACAGAAAGGAATAAATGTGAGTTTAAGATTTTTGCAAATTCAATAGTCCTCAACATAACAGTGTGGAATGTTTAATGAAAATAAGCACTGACATGATGTGAAGTATGACAAAATATATAACTGTCTAAGATATCATGGTATATTGCAATAAGTCTAAAATAACCACTAAATTTTATCTTGGTTCAGGCTCACTTACTTGTTCGGTTTTACTTGCATTAAGGGTAAGAATAGTTTTACTTTAGGAAATAAGCTTTTGCATTCCTAAGTAAAATCCATGAATTTGTCAGGAAGAGGACGTGTACACAGTAGCCAAAGCTGTTTGAGATACAAGAGTAAGCCCTATTAAGGCATCACGCACACATATACATCTGCAGAAGTGGGTGCAAGTGGTAGAGGGAGAATGATACTTTGAATTTCTGAGTTTACATTTTGATCAATCAACCCACATATATAACATATACCTACTGGCACTTTTCTAAAGCTTAAAAAGGAACTTCTAAAGAAAAGTAATTTTAAAATCTAGCATTACTTTAGAAAGAAAATGAACAAGATTTCCACCAGTTTGAATTGTAAATAGGTAAAACAGACTTCATTCAATCATATAGAGCAAATATATGGTTGGCAGCTTTGTTATTAGAGTTGCTTCAAATGTAGTATCTTCATTTTGTGTTTTAAAATGAATGAGGATTTAATACTTACTGTGTTTTTCTGAGATACCATATCCTGTGGGGGGGAAAAAAAAAAAGAGTATAAAAATGTTTATTCCTTTTTACTGGGAATTATTATTTCTGAGAAAAATAACTGACATACATAAATAGACACACACGCACAGAGATGTGTTCTTCACAGCATAATCCATGTTTCCTGATGCAGCAAATTCCAGGTAAAGGGTTAGAACAACATAAAGAAAAGCCTTACTAGTTCAGGTTAGGAAAAAATGAATGATTCAAAGAATAAACCTATTTAAAGAAGTGCTCAGAAGATGAAGAAAGTTGTATTTGCCAGTAAATGGAGTTTCTCAGGCTGGGCACTCCACATACCCAGTCACACTCCAGGCATTTGTGAGACAAAATCATTCAAAGCCGGAGATTTTTTTTTCTCTGAAAGAGTATCCTTAAGATACCTAGGCCCCTTTCCTACCTGGATGGGCACAGAACAACATATTCCTCCTATACCCTAATTCTTCTCACCTCAAAATCTAAAGAGATATTGAAACTATGAGGCAGATGATAAACTAATGGACATATAAACCAGACCTCAAAGATTTCCAGTTGCTGGTAAGTAACCTCCTCCTTCTAGCAATCACTTACATGTCCAATGAGCACTGCTTTGTGAAACTAAAGAGATCACCAAGTAAGTCACACTACAAATGTTAGATATAGACTTGTTTCCAAGCAAGGTTATTGATATCATTTAATTGTATGTGGTCTGACAACTTAAGGTGATTCTGCTTGAGCAACTTCACATCTGACAGCCTGAAATCCACTTGGACAACCACTGCACAGAAATTATCATGCCCACGCACCCTTTTCCTCAACAGACAAAATATCAGGGATCATCCAAGAGGTTTAGTTCTGCTAATACAACCATCTCGAAATTTGGATTATTTATTACTTTACATGGTTGGAACTACGTTGTTTTGGAAAGAACATGGGTGAAACTGAAGAGACAACTCTTGAAAGAATTTCAGGATGGGTCCTAAGAAATAAGCTATTTAAAGTCAGGCTGCCTGGACTTCACAGATCTTCCCAGTAGAAGTAATAGCAGTCATGAATATTGCCTTTTATAACACTTACACTAGCCACTCTTGAGAGGCAGGCACAGCAATCTAGATCCAAGTACAGTAATAAATTCCTGAAAGGAAGGGAAAAAAACCTGACCAAATTAGTCAAACCTGAGAATAAAGAAACACCAGCAAAGCATACAGAATACATATTAAGGTACCAAATCCTAAACAGAAATACTGATTAACTTAAACTCCTTAAGCCCAATAAAATACTTCAGAACCAAAGTGACGGAAGGCTTAAACATATGAAATATCACGTATCTGAAAATGAATATGTCTATGTAGCTGAGCAAATATCTCCAGCAGAGCTTTATCTACTGCAGATAAAGACCTTTGTCAGCAGAGAGAAATTAACTCTTCTGAGAACTGTCCAGCACCTAAGTCATGAAATATGTCATGAACTGTTCTTCACTGAAAGACTCCAAGAACAATCCCTATCTACCTTCTGAAGTATTCCTAAGAAAAGTGTATCAGCCTATTTGAATGGTATTCAACACTGAATCGGGGCTTAGTTGCAGAAGTAGTATCAAGGACATCAGGGTAAGACTGAACCATGTCCCAGTGCCCTGCTTAAACTACTCTAGCATTTAATCCAGCAAATCTCTTCTACTTGGTTCCAGCAACTTAAATCAAGCCTTCTGCTGCCCTAATAAGATATGCTAGGGGCCTACGTAGGCCAAGGAGGTTATGCAAACAACTGTGAGATAAGAAAGAGATTAACAGCACTGACAGAGTTCCTAGCAGAAGAGAGATGAAGGCAGATAATATATTTTTTAGCCTTAAGTGATCCAGTCATGCTCCAGTGTTCCCAAGTCCCCAGACTTGCCCTTGGGCTTAACATCCTTGGGAAAAAAGCTCCAGAACTGACACTATCAACAAATAATCTGAAGATCCAACCCATGGATGGACGTAACCCTGGATGTCATTCAGCAGCACTCCAATTATGGAGCAGGTGCTTGCATATGTGCTTGGTACAAAGCGCAGAAATCAAAGCCATCCCCAGAGGTCCTCACTGGGTAGAGACAAATAGAAAATGACTAGCCTGTGCTTCTCAAACTTTGGCACAGCCTTGGCAGAACTGAGTTGATTAGAACATTTGAGTGACAGCATAAAAGAAAGGTAAAAATGTGTTAATGAAAAACAAAACCGCACAATCTCTTTGCAGTTAGGTATATTAACAACGCAATATGAAAAGCTGTATGCCTGCCCACTCAGATTAACTAGAGGAATGGACGGCATGCAAGTATGCCTTAGCACATATCCACAAAGATCACCTCTTTGAGCAGAGTGTGAGAGGATGCAACTCTGAGTTCTTGTGACTCCAGATCATGTGGAATGTGAATGTGTATGTGGACTATCGCCCAAAGAAAGGAAGTATAGGATACTAGACACATCAGGGTAAAATCGATGACACCGAGAGCAGAAAAGAGGAAAGAGAAGATGTGACAGAACAGAGCATTTCTGGGACAAAAGGAGGAGATTCCTACAAAATTAAGATTAAACTTAATATTCTTATAGCTCAAGAGAGGTTGGAGAATTCCAAAAAGGATTTTTAAACACTGGTGGTGTGAAAAATATAAGGTATCAAGGGCCAGTAACTCAAAATAAGGAAAAAACCACAAAGCATGAACAATGTTGCTCTCAATGAAGGTAGCAAGAAAATGGATTATATTAAAAGCAGCAGTAGGTGACGATAGAGAGGATGAAAGTCTAAATATGATCTAAACAAAAGAGAACCTGCACTGAGAAAGACAAAAACATCCACAACATAGGACTTGCATCCACGATATATGACTTGCACCCAGAAAAGTAATTTCAGGACTGAATGTATATAGCATGTGTTATCCTACTACAAAATTTAAAAACAAACCTACAAAAACATGTGATGAAGACCTGTTTTTTTTTTTTATTTTCAAGCAGTAATAAAAAGGAGATTCCTGTAGTCTTAACTACTCAGCATCCAGGAGATACAACCCTCATCTGATAGAAGTGCTTCAACAGTAGGAGTAATTTGCCATGCAACCCTTGCTCAAGTGTCGTTATTATACAGGCCATAGCATTCTTTTACATATACAGTAATTAAAAAGGGAAAGGAAGGAAAAAAAAAAAAATCACACTTGCACTCTCACTTCCAGGTTTAATCATCTGAAGCAAGATCAGCACCATACTATGGATCTTTTAATAAACAAGATTTTATACTATTCTAATCACTACTACATTTTTGCTAGCAGCTGTTTTTCTTAGTATGATTTTGTTATGTAGCTATCAGGAAATCACGTTCAATGGAAGTTTCAGAAAAACAAACGTTTGCAGGATCAGGTATTTAAAGATATTTCTGAAATTAATCAGATTTCAAAGTGAGAACCTTACTTTGAGAGATTGAGCAGTGTCAGCATCAGTGTCATGGTAGAGTATGACATTATTAGCCATGTCAAAGCTTTCACGCACGCCAAGGTGGTAGAACAGTGATGGCTGCTTGGAAATATCACTCATGTCCACAACTGCAACATCTGAAATGAGAGAGGGAGAAGGAAAAGTGCTAAAAAAATAATTATCTTAAAACTAATTTTATTCTAAGAGAGGATTTAAAATAAATCCTGAAATTACACATACATTTGGACAGACAAAATAAATATAATCAAATAAGGATCATTTTCTCATGATACAAGTAAATTTTACCATTAATACAAAGAACAACTCAGGAAATTATCACAGAGTTACAGTAACTGAGAGGCAGAATTTATGAATTCTGCTTGAGGTTTTGAAATCACTGCATCAGAAATACCTCAGGTGAAGAAGCAGTTCTGTATTTGCTCTACGAGCTAGGCCTGACAGCCTGAACACCCAATAGGATGAACTTCCCAGCAGGAAGGCTCCAAACCCTAAGAACAATAATGTAGCAGAAAATCAGGGAAAACTGCGAGACCAAGTTTATCTTAAGAGGCCGAGGTTTGGAGAACAGGAAATTCCTAAACAGTAGAAAAAGAAACAACTGTGAAAGTCGACTCTTAAAAGCTACAGGCAAGATGTTCAAGACTAGGTGTGCAGGAATGAGGACATTCAACCACAAGTAGCCACTGCAAGACTTACACTGCTGTTGGGTCGTATTCTAGTCAGAAATGGAAGTAAAAAAAAAAATATTTTAGTGGAAGATGACCTATACAGAGATCTAAGGAGAAATATGCCATGTTATGCAGAACAGCTGAGATACAGGCAAAAGATTCGGAGTTCACCATTTGGCTCTCATATAAGCCTGAAGGCCAGTAAAGAGAGAAGAGGTAACTGGAGAAGAGGACACTTAACACTGAGTTTTTCTCCTTGATCCTTATATTCTCTATGCTGCCTAAGAAAATTTTGTTTTAAAGCTTTTTAAAGGTCTTCATCTATATGCCTGTCTGCTTTCACCGCGACGGAATAGATGGATGAACTTAAATCCAAAGTATTCATAAGACTAGAGCCTTGGCATTGAAACCACAGGAGAGTCTGTGGTTCAAAACAGATTCCAGAGACTCAGTGCAGCTGGGCAGTACATCCTACATCTCTGAAGAGGTAACAGACAGTGTCTGTACCTACAGGGAATAACAGTGAAGGGTGAGCTACTACTAAATAAGAAATCTAAAAGCAGATTTGATGTATAACCTCCAAACACAGCAGCCAGTTTACCTGGGCTTCACCAAGGTTAGACATTACAAGAACCCATACCCTATACTTAGAATGCAAGTTCTTGGAAAACCCTGTAATGAATATACACTCCTGTACAATTCCACCAGGCTATGCTAACACAACACCGGGGTCAACCAGTCCCTCTGATTACTAACAGACTCCCTGTTAAGGCACAAGGAATGTCTTGATTCCAAAGACAATGATCTGCCTTAAGACCAAAGCATCACCACTGAGGAGGAAAAAAAAAAAAAAAAAAAAAAAAAAAAAAAAAACAAACAAAAAAAAAAAAAAAAAAAAAAAAAAAAAAAAAACCAACTCAAACACCATCCAACAAAACAAACAACACAAAAATCCAAACACACACCCCTCCTCCTAAAAAAACCAAAACCCTAACATAAAATCATGGCAACATGAGAAAATCCCCTTATTCCTGTGGAACCTCAAATCCTGCACCATCTACTGATGTTCTTTCCAGTTCCTATTTAAGCAGCTCTCTTCAGCATGGACAAATTCCTACTACACTGCACACTATAGGCTCACATAAACCGAGCAGGCTTGAAGCAGTAAATCCCAGCTCCATATACACATCCAAATCTACCTTACCCCAATATTGCAAAATCATTTTCAAAAACATAAATTATTTATAAAACAAAAGTTAAGACGAACTAACAATCAGACCTAGAATCAAATACCATCTAGGGAAAAAAAAAAGTCTAAGAGCTTGGACTGTTTTTCATGCTTGTATAAACTGTTTTTGTGAAACTAGAGTGCTGTGAAATCAAAATCATCATTGCGGTAAGAGAATTTGGACAATGTGTTCATGTAGCACACAGATACTGCATTTCACACTACAATGTGAGCAATGATCCATAACAAAGTTTATTGAAACAAGGCTATACACAGTTCATTGAAACAAGGCTATATACACAGTTCATTGCCATACGTAGTAGTCTACAACTGAAATTTGTCTTCTGTTGACTGCTGCTAGGTAACAATGTAAGTAGCATCAGAAACACATTAAACGGACATAAGAACAGAAGTAAGCATCTGTATTAAGAAAGGTAATTATTTATCACTTAGATATTAATTCACACTGATAAAAGAAGATTTATGAGAATGAGATTTTTCTTGTTTATTCACACCTCATGAACACAGGTATATAGGTACCTATATTTATTTTACCTTACCTGAATAAGGTAAAATAAAACAAAAATAAAACAAATTAAAGACCAGCAGTGGAGATAAAGATTGTATCATAAAAATACACATGCAAGTGAAAAAAGCCCCAGGAAGATAATTGAATAGATTCAATCAGATCACACGAATCAAGGGATGACACAGAAGCAAATGACAGCAGATAGAAGCAGAGCATCAGAAGTGCTAGGGGCTGTGGATTAGAGCAGTGATAAGAAGCTGTGTTCCCAGGTTGCTCCTCAAGCCTCCCTTCCAGCAGGAACAGTAGCAGGCTTGGAGCAGGGAGGAGAGGAATCTGCTTACAAAGCAGCTTTACTAATGTGCTAATGAAACCGCTTGAGTCCAGTGGGCCCAGGAAATGAATGCAATTTTTGGTGGACAACAGATGACCAACAACAAATGCTTATTAAAGAAGCAGATCCCTAACACATACCCAGTGCACAGACGGCTGAGAGTATGTTCAGTGTGTTCAGTGTCACTGATCCCTGGGTCTAAGCATGCTCCCCAATATTACTGTTTTCAGGGTTGCATCTCTCTTCTCAGTGTAGGCAGTTTTGTGAATCCCTCAATGAACAATGCTAATATGTGACAACACAAATATTTGTTTCAGTTGTCCTGTATTTTTTTATGATTTATGCTAAAACCTTTTATCTACAGTTCTTTAAACACAGACATGGGACCCTGTACGTCAACCACATATTTAGTATGGCTGTTAAGAAAGATATAAGAATTTCCTTAAACTTCCTGAGATATATAAAGAGAAATATTACAACACTAGTACCTGCTTTGCAAAGCTTGATTTATGAACAGAAACATAAGTCAATCACACTTCATCCTCAACTCCCATCTTCCATATCAGGAGAGTCTGTTCAGCCAAATATACTTCTGGGCTTCCCCTTCCAAATTTAGGTTCAGCCTCCTCCATTACAGATAAGTGTGAAGCAAGAGCTAATGCCAACTTTGATCAAATATAACGAGTGAGGAATTTTATGCAATAATGAAACATTCTGCATAGGTCTAAAACACCAGTGGATATGGTTTCCCACGTTGAAAAGGAAAGAGAGCAGGGGAAGGTACAGTCCCTCTGTAGAGACAGAAGGCTTCCAAGTGAAGTACCAAGATCTCTACAATGCATCCATTAGAGGCTGTGGAGGGATGGGGGATGTGCTTAATGTTAAACATGACCAATTTTGGATTATTCTGGAACAGAACATTTAAACTCATGGCTTTGCTTCTGCAGCAGCAACTCACATTCAAAAGAGCATATCCATAAAAATGTCTCCTTCCTCCTTTATTCTTAAGGATAAGACATCTTTTAAACTCCTTTTGTTCTCTCATAGTTGTACAGGAAACTATTTTCATCCTGAAAATACTTCTCATTTGTCACGAACACAAAAATTGATCTCACTTTATTAAGTATCTGATTGCAGTTCATTTGTCTAAGCTTTTGTTTCAATTTTAAAACAAATATGCTATGTGTATTTTTTTTTTGTGCATTAAGGTAATTAATTCATCAGTATTACTAGCATAGTCTTGATTAGGTCTCTGCATTGCTGCAGCAGATGGCACATAACTAATTTCTTATACTTCAGTTTACATATTTTAACACTAGCATGCCTTAAGAGACCAGACAGGGTAGAAATAAATATTATGGCAACCGAAATGAAGATTAGAGATCATTACATGTGGTAAAACAGGAGACTATGAAACTAATAAATAATTCAACAGGAAAAACATTACTACACAGGTTAAAACCAGAGGACTTATTTCTCTATGTGGAATATACCTGAAGGCATCATATAATTCAATGATCTAAGCAAATCACAAGTCTTCATGTGACTGTTGTATGATTTATGGCACTGCTAGTAACAAAAGAAAAATTTTGGCACCAAGTTTTGAGATTTGTAAGTTAAAAGTAGCAAACGAGAAAATGAAGAAATAGTCTGAAATATGCTGAAAGTTAAATGGAATCTAGAAGGCCTAACACACGAAAAAGACAGAAAAAGTCTGTCGTGCTTTCAATGCGTAATCTAAGATTAATCTCCATCCAGCCTTATCTGTGTAGAAAGCAATAACCTTAGTCCATTATGATGGATTCATTATTCTTCAGCATTTGGAACCTATCTATACATAATAGATTAAAAAAAAAAAAAAAAAAAAAAAAACCTTAACATGATAATAGAAACCTTACTGGAGGAAAATGCAGAACTCTGCCACTTGTTATTCACTAGTATCCTGGTAAATTATGAATTTTCAGATTACTATTGCTTCAGATTATTGTCTATTATTTGCATCAGTGTCCTTCATAGTTAGTAAATAAACACACGTGTTATCCTTGAAATCCATCCAGAGGAAACTGTCAAAGTTATTCTTTACAATAATATATTCTTAAAAATAATGCTCCTAAAGAAAAAAAAAAAAAAATCATAATAACTGTCTTCAAGAACCCAGAGCTTCAGGACGCACATTCAAGTTTTTTTTTCTGTATGAGTGAATAGTCCTTTAAAAGAAAGAATACCGAAGTTTTTACAGGGAAACAATTATGGCAAAATTTGAAGTGTATTCCTAGTGAAATAGGAACCCTTTGCAGCTTTCATTTAAGCTAAAACAAAAGGCACAATGCTCTCAACTGTAATACATCCTGTACTCCCAGAAACTGGGAGAGGGAATAGCTCGAGGTAATAAAGCACAGTAGTAACTACCAACAGAACTGTCAAGGTAGATTCTCAGCACAGTTTGCTATATGAGAAAACTGTCAGTGCCTTCCCTTAGATCCTAAAGACAAGCCAACTTTAGCGTAAAACCACTGTCAACATCCATGATGCCAGTTAAACCACCTCGAGGGAGGTGATTCTCCCCCTCTACTCTGCCCTGGTGACATCCCACCTGGAGTTCTGTGTCCAGTTCTGGAGCCCCCAACATAAGAAGGACATGGACCAGCTGGAGAGGGTCCAGAGGAGGGCCACAAAGATGATAAGAGGGCTGGAGCACCTCTCCTATGAAGAAAGGCTGAGAGAGTTGGGGCTGTTCAGCCCGGAGAAGAGGAGGCTCCGGGGAGACTGATAGCAGTCTTCCAGTACCTCAAGGGGGCCTACAAGAAAGATGGGGAGAGGCTGTTCAGTAGGGCCTGTTGTGATAGGACAAGGGGCAATGGTTTTAAAATAGAGGGAGGGAGATTTAGATTGGATATTAGGAAAAAATTTTTTACAATGCGAGTTGTAGAACACTGGAACCAGTTGCTCAGAGAGGTGGTGGATGCCCCATCCCTGGAAACATTCAAGGCCAGGCTGGATGAGGCTCTGAGCAACCTGATCTAGTTGGGGATGTCCCTTCTCCTTGCAGGGGGGTTGGACTGGATGACCTTTGAAGGTCCCTTCCAACCCTAACCATTCTATGATTCTATGATATTAATATCCTGGGCAACAACATCGTATGGACAAAAGTTAAGCACAGAAGCCATCCTGCCA
>JAAGAY010006731.1:14513-34859 GCA_011801015.1 Ardeotis arabs | reverse complement strand
CCAGAGGAGGGCCACAAAGATGATAAGAGGGCTGGAGCACCTCTCCTATGAAGAAAGGCTGAGAGAGTTGGGGCTGTTCAGCCCGGAGAAGAGGAGGCTCCGGGGAGACCTGATAGCGGTCTTCCAGTACCTCAAGGGGGCCTACAAGAAAGACGGGGAGAGGCTGTTCAGTAGGGCCTGTTGTGATAGGACAAGGGGTAATGGCTTTAAAATAGAGGGGGATAGATTTAGATTGGATATTAGGAAAAAATTTTTTACAATGAGAGTTGTAGAACACTGGAACAGGTTGCCCAGAGAGGTGGTGGAAGCCCCATCCCTGGAAACGTTCAAGGCCAGGCTGGATGAGGCTCTGAGCAACCTGATCTAGTCGGGGATGTCCCTGCTTCTTGCAGGGGGGTTGGACTAGATGACCTTTGAAGGTCCCTTCCACCTCTAACCATTCTATGATTATGGCTCTCTCAATGCAAAGTTTTATTAAAATCTCACTGCTCTAAAATCATGCCATTCTGTAAGAATATGCTTACTTTTCTTTTAAAAATATAATTAATTTGTTCTAATCATAATTACATAGTAAAATATAAAAATCTAACCAGAAGTTGCCTTAGAACATAAGTCTCATGAGAAATAAACATGTAACTATTTTTTATTTAGGAATTTCTAGCTGAAATCAAGAGTGTTTCAATTCAATCTCTTCAAGTTTGCAATATTATAGTATGAACTTTGCTAAGTTCACTGGTTTGCTATAGGGGCAGAATTGGTCACAAAATTAAAAACCAACTAGGCAGTAATGATTTATCCTACAATATAGACTTGTATATATTATAATCACATTAAATAGCATTTTAAAAACAATTTCATATATTTCAGACTAACCTTAACTTCTTGTAGATTAAAACCAAGTGCTTCACTTTTCCGTGAATACTAAAATTAAAACTAACTTTAATAGTTTAGACATCGCTTACAAAGCATCTTTAAGAAGGAAAGTTGTTCTTATAAGCTGCAATCAACTTTTGCACAAAAATTCAGTTGTGGCTGGAGTCTGACTACAAGTTTCAGCCTACTTCCTACTTCAGAAAAGGAAACACAAGCATGAACACTGGAGGTCTGAAGCTTTTTGATACAATGAGGGTACTTCCCTTGGAAAGAATATTTACTTCACAGGCCAAAGAAATTGAGAAATCAAAGGATAGGAAATTTAAGAATTAAATTAAGTATGAATAGTAATTTGGGAAAAAAAAAAGATAATTTCTTTCTGGTCACATATAGTAAGCACGGAAGAAAAAACAATGATATTTTTGGCTTTTATTAATGACATATTAATCACAAATTGGAGAAAGAAGCCAACTTTAATACTGGCCAAATAATTTTTGATTCATTTTTTTAAAAAGGATTATTACTTTGGGAACACAACAGAGAAAATTAGATTCTAATTCTGGTGTATCATCCATCACATCCACTCTGATTATAAAATGAAACAAAATCTAAACTTAGGTATATCTCACTTTCAACAGCAATAAGGGATTTGTTAAGTGCTTCAGGAATTCTGAAAACCCAGACATCAAATGGCAAAAATTCTGAAATGTGCTCACCCATTGTTTACTTGCTCAGGAAAACAAAATGACTGTTGCAACGTGGTGATTTCAAGCACATGTTGTTTTATCAAAAACAGGGCAACGCCTCTAATTTGTGTTCTCAGGCTGAGCTTGTCACTTGCCTTTTATATTCAGTTGTGGCTTTAATCCTACCTTCATCTGCCACAGGTTTTACATTACAAAATGATCTACTGGTGAGAAAGGTGCACCACACACCAAAATGTATCAATTCTGCTCCTCTCACCTAGAAAAATGGAAGGCATTGAAAAAAAAGCCTAACAATTGGGATTCTCATAAAAGCCAACATTATCAGAATAGCAAACACAAGAAGGAAAGTCAGACCTTTCTTTTGCATTTCTTCCTTCTTGTGTGTCAAATCTTACTCTGGAAAGCAGTTTCACATCCTTCCCTGTGAAGTCGTTCTGCTCTGTAGATGTCAATACTGCGAGTACTGAAGAAGTTATTTTAACTATGTATTAGCTGAGCAGAAAAAGCACTCTTGGCTAAGGAAAGACAGCTGTTAAATAACTTTCCTGAAAGAAATAGGCAAATCTAAAGCCTTGCAATTGCTAAGAAACTGTAAAACTATACTTTTCAGATGAGCCTTTCCACTATATAACAGCAGCTTTTAAACTACTCGAAAGGTTAGAATTTGCCAAGCAAAGCTGGAGCCTGGATTACCCTCTGAAACTGGCGATAAGGAAGCTGGCACACTTTTTTTTTAATGTATAGATCACAAAAGTGCCTCACAGGGCTTGCATTCAAACAACTGGGAGGAACCCCAGTGGCCTGAAACAGCAGAGGAATGAGTGCTTTTTGGATAGCCATCCTGCAGATGATGAAATGTGAAGTCCAAAGAAGAAACCAGCAGAATAATCCAGTGTGGAAGACACAGAGGCACAGGTAGCTGGAGTAAAACCTAATGAATGCAACCAGCACAGCAATATGTACACAGAGCCTGAAAGCATTTTAATGTAGGTGAGGAATAAAAAACCCATCTTTATTTTAAATATTTACTTAGTCATAATCAGAAAGAAACTTCTTATTCATTAGATCAGTTCTCACCTGTAACCTTTTATCCTTCCAATATCAAATAGTGGCCTTTGGCAAAAACATTTGAAAATTTTAGTCACAGGCTATCTTAGTAACATATGACACTATGGCTGGATCGATGGACCGAGTCCAGTTGTATGAGGTTCAACAAGGCCAAGTGCTGGGCCCTGCACTTGGGTTACAACAACCTCATGCAATGCTACAGGCTTGGGGAAGAGTGGCTGGAAAGCTGTCTGTCAGAGAAGGACTTGGGGGTATTGGTCGACGGCTGGCTGAACATGAGCCAGCAGTGTGCCCAGGTGGCCAAGAAGGCCAACAGCATCCTGGCTTGTATCAGGAATAGTGTGGCCAGCAGGAGTAGGGAAGTGATCGTGCCCCTGTACTCAGCACTGGTGAGGCCACACCTTGAATATTGTGTTCAGTTTTGGGCCACTCACTACAAGATATTGATGTGCTGGAGCGTGTACAAAAAAGAGCAACAAAGCTGGTGAAGGGTCACAAGTCTTATAAGAAGCAGCTGAGGAACTGGGGTTATTGAGCCTGGAGAAAAGGAGGCTCAGTGGACACCTTATCACTCTCTACAACTACCTTAAAGGAGGTTATAGTGATATGGGTGTCAGTCTCTTCTCCCAATTAACAAATGATAGAACAAGAAGAAATGGACTCAAGTCGCAACAGGGAAGGTTTAGATTGCATATAAGGACAAAAATCTTATCACCAGAAGGGTTATCAAGCATCAGAACAGGCTGCCCAGGGAGGCAATGGAGTCATCGTTCCTGGAGATATTTAAAAGACATGTAGATGTGGAGCTTATGGACATGGTTTAGTGGTGGACTTGGCAGTGCTAGGTTAATGGTTGGACATGATGATCTTAAAGGTCTTTTCCAACCGAAACAATTCTATGATTATAACATTCACTAGCACTTCTGATGCAGCAAAACTGACCCTCTGTCTACAGTGAAAATCAGGCAACCATTCAAAATAACAGCATGGACAAGTCTGAGGGGCAAATGCTCATCTCTGGCTTTCATAATTCTATACGAGTACCGATTTCATGCAACAAACTCCACAACAGGGTCACATTCAGACCCAAATGTTACAGCCACTAATCATGTTAGCACTGTGGTGTTACTTTACAGTTGTACTCAGATACCACATCTTTCATCTGTCCTTTGGTACACACACATTAAAAATAGAACTAGAACATATTTTTCATGCTCCAGTGGCATTTATTGCAACTCGGGAAAGCTAGTATCTAAAACTATTAATTTTTCTAAACTATGACAAAGTACTTGTGCCATATTTATAATTGATACATATTCCTTAATACCAAAATAACCAGCTGTTCCAAAAATTAAATCACTCAAGAAACTGCGCTTCAGTGAAAAGGAACAGAACAAATTACAGCAGGTGAGCAACACCAGCAGTTCTTGGGGCTGACCTGTAACCTGAGTTCCTATTTTTATATTTTGAGGTTTGCTTATTCATTAGAAACATCACCTGCAATTGCATAGTAGGAACTTTTTTGTTAAATAGAAGCAAAGATTCTTCCAAAACCTTGGATACCAAAAGCAAAAGCTTTAAGAAACATTTTAGATGTTTCCTAAACATAAATGCACAGTAAAACTAAGTTTCAAGCAAGGCAAGGCACTACACTAAGATAAGAATGCAGTTCCACCAATCCAGAAAAGCAAACATTGTGCCAAGAGCATGCCTGTTCTTATTATTTCTTTAAAGACAGGCTCTCAGACTCTGCCAAAACAGAATATAACTGAGCACCCACAAGAAATAGTGAGAAAAAAAAGTAATGAAGTTAATACGGCATCCAAACTCAGAACGCATTTTTAATATTTTTACACAAGTATGAAGAAGAAAATATTGTATGACTGGAATAGTGAAACATCTGAAAATAACCTGTCATTCAGAAGAGAGCAGAAAACTTTATTATTTTTTGTACAGTTGGCAGTTTAGGGAAAGAAGGAAACAAAGAACTAATCCTCAAAAAAACTTGTCTTGCAATACTGAATTGCAGAAATTAGGAAATACATAATTCACTGTAAACAGTGTAGGCTAAACTTAGAAGTTGTTTCATGTTTTCCATGACAAAACTTTACTTTCAGTCCTTCTGAACTTTGCCAGTCTTTGTTTCAGGTTCATTTTTTTTTCTTTATAAAAGATTTAATTAAAAACAACCCAGACATTTCTGAGACCATTGGAGAACTTCTTTTTCTGGCCAATGTTAAACATCCTCTCATGTCAAATTAAGAAGCCCTAGTGCTTCCAAGCACCAAAACAGAAATTTGTCAGACAAGTCAGGTTGTCTGGAAGTACTCTTGTTAGCCTCATGAAATGCTGCTTGTTCCAAAGCTAAGATTTCAGCAGTGAGTTGGGCAGAGCCACAAGGAAGATGTTCGGTCTCAGATGAGCCAGTCCTCACTCACTTCATTGAGAGAAGGAATACACAGAGAGAGGAAAAACACTTTTAGAGCACCATTCGTCTGCTCTATCAGAAGTCTACTTCAGGATGAGATTACTCGCAGCCCAGAAATGCCTGTTTCTCTCCACTATGAGGCGGGTCAAAGCCAACTGCAGACACGCACAATAAAGGTGTTCACTGCTATGAACCCCCTCCATAGAGCCTCGCAGCTCTGCATTGAAGAATTTCACTAACATTTAAGGCACTTCAGTCAAGAATGATATCATCTCAGTAGATATTTCCCTGCAGATGTTCCCACCAGCTGACCAATGAATTGCTGGACAATGGAGAAGGACTACAGATCTTCCTCATTGGTACTACACCCACAGTCACTCTGCCTGTGAGAAAGAAAAGGAAGGACTGTTACAATTCAAACCCTCAGCTAAGACTTCCCAAGGAATCTCTGAAACACCTAACTCTTGCTTGAGTATTCCATAAATTGGGAGCTCATTTCTGAATCCCAGCTTGTGATATTTTTTGTTTTGGCACTCAAGAAATAAGATTATACAATTGTGTGGATGACTATTCTTTAAGAGGTGTTTTGGTATGTACTATCTCAGCCCAGAGTCTTTTCTGCTATTCATATAATCCGTTTAGTTACACTGAAGCATTGGCTATAATCTCCTGGCCCAACGGATGAAGTAGCCTCAAGTCAGAGGGAGCTAACTCACACTGGTGTGAGAGATCACGGTAAGAAAAGGAACATCTGCACACAATGTCACTGGAAACTCACCCAGTACACGCCCCTTTGCATAGCCACCCTTCCTCGAGGAAGGATTGTAAAAATTAACCCTCTGGGATGACAATCAAAGTCACAGATCTTTAGTTACCAACAAGAATCACATCAAATGGGTCCTGCCAAGGTCTGCACACTGCTAATAAATGAATACTGAAAGTCGTGACATGCACAAAAGACCAACATTTATACAATTTCTTTGTAAAATTACAGCCTTCAAGCTCCTGGGTTAGAAATTGAGAAAGAGGTCTCATCACTTGGATCTTAGCCATTTGAGCAGTTTCAAGGCTCAGGCAGATGAATGCTTATGCCTGCCTGCAATTCCTACCTCTTTCACATGACCAATGGTCCCTGCTTCTCTCTTTTCCCATTCTGTCCTCCCCTTATCCCTCCATCTACATATAACTTGATAATTTCTGCCTAACTTAGTGCTAGCACAGCAGCTAGCAGAAGCTCTGTCACTGCAGTTTATCAGTCCTGTGAGTGGTATTACCTATCAGCTTCCTGCTAGCCTCCTGGAAAAGCACTTAAGAAACTGTTAGACTTTACAGCAATTGAAAGAAATAAAGGTTAAAAACTTAATTTCACAAAAACTCACTCTTTACATATTATATAATAAAACACGGTTGCATATGTAAAAAAAATCAGATTCTGTAAGACTCTGGACTGAGATAGCACTCACACCTCTTAAATAACAGTCATCCACACTGTTGTATAATTATATTTCTTGAGTGAAAAAAAAAAAGTACTTAAATTTACAGTAGCTGTTTAAACCTTGTAAGCATGCACTCAACAGAAGTAAAAAGAAAAAAAGGTGGCAAATCAAAGCAATTTGCTATTGCAGGTTGACATCCATCATTTGACCAAGTATAATGTAAATGGCAACAACTATTAATCACTGCAAGTTTCAGGAAAAACAATCCTTCCTTTATAAAGCCAATATATAGTGTGAAATACTCTATACTCACTACCTATTATTCTAAGTAACTTTTTTTTAAACACCACAGCTCATAGAAGACAAGTGACTGCGGGGTATGTGATGACCAAAGCAGTTCCCACCCATCTCAGTGGCTGCAGACAATGAGCAGGCACATTGTGACAGAGGCTGACAAGATTGCAGGAAGAGAAAGGGCAGTAGCATGGCTTAAGCAGCTGAATGTTTGCCTGCAAAACTGAATTCTGTCCCTGCGTCTTTCTCTCCCATAGCTGCTGCACGATTCTAGCCGAGTCACATAAACTGAGATTTCAGAGATGGATTTGATGACTATACAGTTATTGAGATTCTACTTTTCAAGGGGGAAATAAAATAATCAAAATACTCTACTGGAACATAAAAAGTGGCTTTGAAAAAACAGAGTCCCCATCTTAAAGGTAGTTTGTAGCAAACTCATTGGCTTTAGAGAGAAAATTCCTAGTACTTTACTAAACTATTCCCTTCTATCTTCCAGTTGTACCTCTGCATGTGTTACAACTCAAATAGTCTCTGATTTAGCATCTGTAGTCTTTCATCTGCAAAACAGACAGGCATCTACAGAGCAATCAACATGCCTGAATCCTACCTCAAAAAAGACAGGTATTTGCACTACCCACATGCTCATTCAATCTTTATACCCAAACTAATACTAACAAAGCAGCATTCAAAATTCTCAAAGATTATTTAAATAATCTAGATGTTTTCCTTTTTGTTATTCACAGACATTAGGCAAATGAAGATTCCAGAAGTCACTCACTTCTCACTTTTTCTAAAAGTCATTATCATTAATTGAAAAAGGCTTCCCAATCTATACATCCAGGACACTACAAAAATACTTAACCACCACAGATGATCTGAGAAAGATACCTGTTCAATAATTTTCCCTGTTTATAATGCTCTTAGTATATTAAAAATTTTGACACAGATGCTAGACAGCCATAATGAGTAGATGTCTCATATTGTGCATACTTTCCCTATGCCAGGTCATTAAGGATAACATTACTTCCTACAATTTCTCTGCAAGCCAAAGAGCCTACTATTTCTACAGAATCTGTCATTTCTCTGCCCTGCTTAACAGCAGAGGAAGAAAAGAAATAACAGAGTAAATTAAAAACGGGCACTTCACACTTGCCTGCCACACTAGCAGTGTGCCAAGCGTCACATGAGAATATTTCCACTGCAATGTTTACTAGAACTGAGATAGCCAGTTGAAAGAACATACAGAAAAAAACACCCCAACCCTGAACCTAATTTGAATCTTGCCTGTAGTTTGGGGGGAAAAATGAGAAAGGTGAACTTTATTTAACTTCTCCTACACCTCTGCACTTGCTACACTAAGTCATAAAAGGCAATGCAAGGAAGTATTTAAAAAAAAAAAATTATTTATGGGATAATCTGGCATAAGTGAAATTAAGAAGAGTATAAAATTCAACAAGAAAGGCTGTCCCTTCCTTCCTGACTGCAGACAAATAAATTTCTAGGCCAAGGAGGTTTAGATAAGCTCCAAATTTCCAGACATTTATCTGAACTAAACCACTTGAAGAGTCACACATCATTTAATGTTGAATACCTTGGCTGAGGAGCAGAAAAAAACTGCCAAATCTGCATATCTCCAATAGACCACACACTGGCCAACAACACATATCAAAAATATTTAAAAAAATTAAATTATGCTGAGCTTTATCTTCTGCCCAAAAAAAATGTAAGAGGTAATACAAGTAATCAAAAGAAAAGGCACTACAATGAAAAAAAGGATTTCAGTACACTACAGTTCGTAAGTCTGGGTTAAGCTAAGATCTTTATTCTTTTCTTTAAGAACTAAAAATACAGCATACAAAGATAAACAAGACTTTCCTACTCTGAGTCTCTTATTTTTCCCCAATATCTTTTTTTAAAAGAAAACATCAAGAGACATCTCCATCACTAGCACTGGGAACTTCTACATACCGAACTGAGATATCCTGCCTCTTAACTAGGTTACAGATTTCCTCCGCATGTTGATAGACTCCTAGACTGTCATTTAGGACCCACATAAAAGCATAACAAATTATGCACAGGGAAAATGTTAATTGAGGAAAGGCAGTATTATTAAAGTGCAAATGAAAACAAAGTTTACATAAAGCTACAACATCCTCCATGAGCCAAGAGACTTGTACTCATATACAGATACAGAGTTCTTGATTTAGTATTCTGGAGGTTGGGCAGATGTGGATTCAATTTGCTATTTTTAACTTTCCTGTAAACAGCACAAGCTTTATGTGCCAACCTAAAAGACTGCATGCGCTACTGAAAAAATCCTTATGTACCACTGAACACTAATTTCAAAAATGGGCAACATTCAGTAAAAAATTAGAAAAAAAACCCCTATTTTAAGGCACTAAGTGGTGATCAACAAAATCTAGAATTTCTGTAGAAGTTGGCCTTTCCAAAGCAAGTCACAAACATTATGTACTTAATCTATAATTATCCTACAAATACAGTATATATTATTACTTCCAGCATGTACATCAGGAATATTAAGCATAAACATAGCTTATTTGTTATCATAGTGGATCCATTCTAGATTTCCCTACTTTAACTAAGATTATAACTAAAAGTAAGATACCCAAAGCTAATCATCACAGGATCTCTCTAGAGTCAGAGGAATATTAGTACTTCCAAACTGATTCATCAAACACAATGAATTATATGAATTCGTGTTTTTACATGAACAAGCCTTTAAACATGGTCTTCAGCATTTATTAAGTGTAGTATAGGATGGTTCACCTCAAAATCTGTAAACATACAAAGTTGTCATAAGATGAATCCCAGCATGGATGCTGACAATATCTCAGTTTAAGTATTCAGTGGTGTATTCTTTCTCTTTTTAATAAAGTCCAAGACAGATCAGCTTTTTCCCTGTAAATTTAACCTACAAGTATTGTTTTGAGGCTGATTTCTTGCAACATTCTATTTATCACATAGCTAAATCCACAGCTGAAGTTTTTACACTGCTGTTCAAATCAGCAGTCCATGAGTACTTTCATTGTCCGAAGTCCCAAATAGAGGGACAAACAAATTCATGCAGTCCCTTGCACTTCTTGATGGAGCATCCTTTTCTTCTTACTTTGGGGAAATGCCATAGTCAGATTTGGGGATGATCAGCAAAGAAGAATAAAAAGAAAACTGGAAAAAAAAAAGAAAAAAGAAAAAAAAAAGGTTGCAAGTTGCAAGAAGCAGTGAGCATCTTTATTAAGGTGCAAGTTTTTCTACTAAGCAGATTTTTCCCTTTTGAAGATCTCTGAATTCTGTGTATTGCATGTTCTGTACAGAGGATGGGCATGAAGCCATGATACTAAGACAGACTGCTTTACCCCAAGTTCATGCATATTCACCCTGGAACCACTTCTTTGCATCGCCCTCGTGATCACAGTGTAGTGTACTATAGTTCACAGATCAGAGTCCAGCAGTGAAAAAAACCCTAATGTTTGTTATACTAGTCACTCTGAAAATTAGTTTACAACTTTAAACTGGCTTGAAACATGGAGCAGGGAGAACACTTAATTTTATATCACTAGAGCCTGTATGCTGGTTTTACAAGCACAGTTTCAGATGCAACAAGGTAAAAAGAAATACATTAATTACTGCAGTGAAGTTTTCAGACGCAAGCAGTTTCTAAGAAAACGTTTTGAAAATTTGTGTTATCGGGTCACCCAAACACCGTACAGAGTCCTGAGGCACTCTGATGCCCATGGGCTGTGTACCTTCAGTGTACATCAGCAGAATCTTTCCGTCAGTTCTGATATTCCCTGATTTCACTTGACTAAACTAGCCTTCAAAGATTAAGGTCTCATAATCACAGCAATGGTATTAACTGTGACAGACTGTATGTAAAAAAAATCAGCATCACTGGGATGTTGTTTGGTAACCGAGGACATCTCATGATTAGCTTATTACCAACCTCAAAGATAGGAAAGATGCCAGAAAGTAGTTCCCTGTGTTAAGCTGCTTCCAAAGAAAGGATGCTACTAGTAACATTCACTGAATTCTGCTGGAGAATACCCAGAGTCAGTGCTCTGACACTGCCATATAGTTATGGACCAAGCCAGAAAACTGGGTCTATGCTTTTACAGCACAGTTATCTGTGGCCATGCCAGCCAAAAGGCTGCCTCCGCGCTGTTAGAACCATCTTTTTTACTGTGTTCTGGACTGCAGTATGACTATGAGACACCCAGGCTATCAGATGATGTCAAATGCTGTTGAAAGTGGGCATTTACTGCTTTGTCCTTTGGAACTAGAGTTTGGCTGTTGTTCAGTAGTTAGAATTAAGTATTAGGCTTCCAAGACAAGACTAAATCAGCACATTTTTCAAAGTATTTGTTAAAAATGTTCAGGGAATATGACAACAGTTAACACTTTCATGAAGAGCATCATATGGTCCAGAAGGAGGAAGGCATCTATTTGACCTATTGCAGCATTCAGTTTCTATGAATCCTAAAAGCTTTATTAGCTTTGATGAAAAACAAGCCAAAGTTAGGGTTGAGCAACTACCATAGTCAGATCTGAGGCCTCACAGATTTATTAAACAGACAGGATAGAATAGCAACTGCCACCTCTTTCAGGGACTATAAGGTGGAAACTCAAATTTGAAGTCGTATTGAAGGAAAAGGATCAGCAGCACATTGCTAATCTGTACCTTATGAATGTGTCATGGTGGAACCATGCAAGAAAGTTTAGATTTAACATCTTAAATTCTTAATATCCAAATTCACTTGTTATTCTTCTCTGAAGTTATATTATATCTTCTCAGAGGTAATCATTACTGCAAAATAAGGAATGTGAAGAGGCATTAAAGGGTAAAAAAAAAAAAACAACAACAAAACCAAAACAAAACCCAAGCATTCTTTTGTGCCTTGACTGCAAGCTAGAAAGTCAAGGCAGTTTCTGTTTTTCCAAAAACGATACGAAGACTTACCTAGTTTTCTGCTGTAGTGATAATAATAAGCAAAAATGTAAGTTTATCAACTCCAAAACTGAAATAACATGAAAATTAAAAAAAAAAATGCATCTCAATCATTTTCAGACTTCCTTTCATTCTGATTTGGATACTTTCTCCACCTGACAGCAACACATAATTAGTCAGTTATCTTAAGGACCATGAACAAGACTAGTAGGAACAGGCACAATGTCTGGCTTTGAGCCTGGTAATCATATCCTTTTCTCAAACTGGGTTTAAAAAAAAAGACTGAAGCATGTCAAGAATTCATTTACAAATAAAATCTCTGAAACAAATAACTCAGTTTCACAAAAGGTAGAGATGATAATGATAAAAGCAGACAGTTGCTCTGTTAAACAGCACTGTGCACACAGAAGCTCTGCTAAGTAAGGAAGCCTAGTGCCGAGCAGTACCATCGTTGTAATAATTATCTTTTCCCCTGCAAATTTTTATTTTTGAACAAGATTAGAGCAGCAGAGATGACTGGTCTGG
The DNA here is from genome assembly GCA_011801015.1 of Ardeotis arabs. Lineage (NCBI taxonomy): Eukaryota > Metazoa > Chordata > Aves > Otidiformes > Otididae > Ardeotis > Ardeotis arabs. The sequence goes on along the minus strand of JAAGAY010006731.1, from coordinate 22,562 downwards.
AACTGTTGCAAAGCAACACAGACAGAATACAGCCTTGTACTGTTTTCATTCACAAATTCCCAACTCCAGTTTCATCTTGTCACTCTCATAGTAAAGGCAAAACTAAGATGAGATATCTCCCCTCAACATACAGACAAATTAGCAGAATTAAAAAAAAACAAATCTTTTTCCTTTCTCCAACTGCTGTGAGTGAAAGGCAGCAACAGGAGAGTTAATGCAGCTTGTCACACCTGCGTGAAATTATTACAGGCAGGTGTTTTTCTGCATTAGACAAAACCTGTGGCCTTGTGATTGCTAAGGCTGAGACACTTGACTCAGTACAATTTCTTCATGCTGAGCTAGCTACTAAATATTTGTAACAAATTTAAAGGCAGGGAGGAGAGGGGATAGCAATCAAGCAGGGAATAAGTCACTATCCCAAGTGTAAACAAAGTAACTCCCCTGTTATTTTCTCCACAGTTCCACAAATCTACAATTCTATTTTCAACTGGCTTGGAGGCAACGGAGTACCACAATTCGGAGACAGCACTGCTGACACTAGTAGGAATCTGAAGAATTTTAGGGAAAGCTCATTATCATGCTGATTTACATGGGAGCTTGTTTGTTTGTCTTCCAGAACTAATGTGTTTTGGGCTTAGACTTCAAAAGCTTCAGGTATTATGTGAACAGCATTTCTCAAATTGTTGAGAGGCCAGTGACCATCAGTGGTTGAGCAACAGTTCCGTGTATGAAGGCCTGTTTTCCTAAGCAGAAAAAAAACATAAACAGCAGAAAGTCTAGACATTTCCTTCCATAACCTGATACAAAGTGAAACAAAAAAAAGTGAAACAAAAAAAAAAGGTTATACTGAGTGAAATGGCGTTAAAAAGCACTTCAATATTATTCTATTTAAACTACCCTTTGTTTCTTACTTTAAAGAGATACTGAAGAATTTTTAAACATAGTTTAAGCATAACAGCAGTGTATACTACAGCAGACACAACTATATGCGCACAAGTTCAGATATGATAAACCAGTATACTTCCCTTAATACTGAATTCAGCTATACCACCCCAGAGCAGCAAAAGGACATAGTCTTAACGGTGTCATTACTGGTTTGGATTTGTGCCTGTCATCAGAGCCCGCTTCAGTCAATGAAAGGTCATGCTTACCAAGGTTGAGATTATGTACATTCAAAGCAACAAAAGCTGGGGTACACTTTTTAAAGTTGTGAATCCCTTTTGGCTTTGAGCTCCAAGGCATAACTGTTGTTGAACTACTGACTTAGACCAAAGTTTAAACACTCAGCAGTTTTACCAGAGAATATCTGAAAAGTTTCAGTTCTATCACCTTGAACACCACAACAGAATCATTTACCTTGTCAGGTTGAATATTATGAAAGATTAAAAAAAAGCAAGCACAGTTTATCATGACACAGTAATCCAGTATTTTTAAGTGTCAGAATTCACGTCCCAGGTTTGCGTTCCTCCTTGCAGACTACAGGGATGCAGCTTTTGCTCCTGGCATGCCTCTCTAGCCACCCCAACCTCCCAGGAAAAGGTGAAGGTATTTGCAGCACTCTTGAGAGAAGGAAGACAGCCTAGGTGAAATCATACTGTGGGACGTTTGGCCCATCAGCTGCCAGCTGAATCATACTGACCTCAGCAGAGACCAGAGCTACACTGTTTATAGCAAGCCTGTGCCAGGGAGCAGGATAAAACAACAGCTGCACTCCCTCTCTTGGCTCAATCTCAGGCACCCACATGGCTGTTCAAAGGTAGCCTGAGGCTAAAGCAATTCACATCCCTGCTGAAGGGCAAGGCAAACAGAGCCTACCACGTTCACAAATTGCACCTGCAAGTGGCAAATCACATTGAAGTCCTCCCAAGAAAGACCCTACATCTATCTTGACTGCCTAATTTCAGCCACATAACATCATTGGAGCATGAAAAGGGGGAGCAGCTAGGCCAAGCGATTACCACTGGGGCTGCTCCTCCATGTGCTTTAAAGTAGCAGTATGTCCCAAGTATCAATTCAACACAAGTTTGCAGCCAGCGCAGACAGCCAGTGAGTTTGAACTTGAGGCCATTTTACAAGTAGAATATAGAGGAAGCCAAAAAATCTAGAGTTCTCACTCGAGTCCTGCACCAAACCTGTACACATCAGAAGGGCTTTGCCTCAAGCACCTACGTCTGCAAACCAGGAACATTAGTTACTTTTTAACTTTCGACATTTCTTAACATGCAAGTGTAATTTGATGATTAAAAAAGCAATGTATGATTACACTGATAAAAGCAGGACATGACTGCAGAACATAAAACGAGCTACCACATATCGATCATAATTTTTCTGTTTTATGCGAGGATAGAAATTAAAGCACTGTAATTAACCCACATAAGCAAATATTTCCTTTTTCTTTTTTTTAAACTTAATTTTGTGATCTCAGGTCTTAGAGAAACAATATGAAGAATATGCTACACACAGCACAGCAAGACTGAATATGCATGCAACCACTGCAAAGGAGATGAGTGCCCAGGAACCAGGCTCCCACATGTGCCCATCCTGGTTGACTCAAGTCTGTCAGCCTCATGTACAGCTGCTTCTCTGGAGCTCTCTGACACTGGCAGTCAACTTGAAATGCAACAAGGTAGAATCAGAGATCTGCCTGACAACATCTCACAGTCAAATGGCACAGCAGATTCCTTCAGAGTAACTTAGGAACTATGTTGAAAAACATGTTTGTATACGATTCTTAAACAAAAAAAAAAGCAAACAAAACAAAACTGTAACCTTCAGAATTCATTGACTGGCATGCATAGCCAGCACTTTGTTTTTCTCCTACCAGTAATCAGAACAACATTTACTTACACGAAGAATTCCAGAAAACCCTGCAGAAACATTTCACTTCCCAAAAAAAAAAAAAAAAAAAAAAAAAAAGCAATATTTAAAAACAAAACTCATCCTAGCTGCAGTGTTTTCAAGGGCCATAAGTTTGACAATAATTGAACTTCAGATCAAAGGCAGCTCAAGATAGATGCAGCTGTTCATCTCTCCAGAATAACCCTAAATGTTCAAATTTTCTAAATAATTTGTAATGGCTCTAAGGGGCATAAAAGCTTCTGTCTAACTAAGTCTATTTATCAAGAATCAGTAAGATTTTTAATCATATAGCAAAAAACATTACTTGCAGAGTAAATTAAAACAAACACACACGATTTGTATCATAATCAGGAAGAAGATTCCTTCTCAGCTGATTCAACACCTAGAAATCATCTGTGTTCCTAGCTACAAAACCCAGTGACACAGGGTTCACAGTCAGATTCCAGAAAGCCTTCTCAGATTTAATGTTTAAGCTCAGGAGGAGAGAAAGGCATGCAGAGAAAATGGAAACTTGTAGGTAAGGTTGTTTTTTTGGTTATGTTATTGGTTTTTTTAATGCAAGTACGTTTCATGGAGAGGAAAGAACAGGAAAAAAAACCCCTGAATTTGTAATTTTTTTTTCCTTTATCCAAAAGTCATAGCACAGAAATGAGTCACTTCAGATAGACTGTGCATGCACATGTACATACTCTCACCTTAGAACAATTAAAGGAATCCAAATTGGCATGATTAGAACCAGATTTTTAGATATGCAAACAACTTCATTCAAAGCTTCACTAAAAGGTAGCATTCATACAGGTTTTGGATTGTCGGTATGTCTTTCCATATGACCCATCACAACTAAAAAGAGATGTTAGTTCCAAAAGGAGAAGTAAAAAAACAGAATCTCTCTCCATTAGAGAATCAAGAAATATTTCTTCATTTTGTTTTAACATCGTCATCGTTCTCCGAATACAGCTCTGATCTTGCATTTGGCCCATGGCAATATACCAAAGGAAAGTTAATGAATTCCACACGACCTATTTATGGTTATTTATTTGCATAACCAGTGTTTGGTTATTTATTTGCATGTTTCTAAGCTTGTTCAACTGACATTAAAGGAGGTATTTCTTAGAACACACGCAAGTTGAATCAAGGTGAAGCCTTTCAGGTTATACACAGAAAAAGCAACAGAATTGATACAAAGACATTTTTCACAGGTGACAGTTAGCAAATATTCTCCACTATTGAGCAAAAGCATGCAAATCTCTGAACGCAAATAAGAATTTCTACAAGAAGACTTCATGTTGGAAATTAACCCCAACTAATATCATTAAAGCAAAATATACCTCTTGAATGTAATGCAGGTGTCATAGCACCTGAGATGTATCATAACACAGTAACATATACTCAGTGGATTGCATCAGGCTTGTTACTATGATTTAAAACTCACCTCATGCTCTTCAATATTAAAGGATTACAATACTGGCATATTACAGTCTTGTAATAGTATTTAGTTCAATGTAACAATGCAGAGCTTTTCTGGAGACGCCTGTAGTCGCTCCAGATGTGCAGTACCATGCGGAGATAAAAACATCAGGTCCTAATAGCTCTGCTGTTGTGTTAAAGCAGCACAACATCCAACCTAGTTAGTTTTAGCCTCTCAGCCACCACCTTCCCATTCTGAAGATGGTTGGTTTGCTTCTCTTCACATTTCTATATTCTGTGGTAAATGCATCTTCTCAGATGATTTAAAGAAAATACACATCTAACCATTGAGCCAGTTGCAGGGGAAAAGAAAGGAAAGAAAAAAATACTAATTACTCCTCAGAAAACCAGCAAACCCTGCCTGCTGAAGTAAGTATCAGAGAGCTAATCCTTAACCCCTTCTCCATTGCTCGCTGTCACACCCAGGGGCAAAGATAAATTGCAGCAGAAAGGTTTGTCACAGTTTATTTAATAAGTTATTGCCCTCAGCTGTCATTCTCGCCTTCCTGTCAGAGATTACAATCCCTGTGGCAGAGTCAGCAAGACAAGCATGTGCTTCCAGCTCAGCTGCACTAGTTGTCATGCTGTACATTAGCTTAAACTAGCAACAAATGCTTACTGTACCCTGACATACTACTCTTTGGGCTGAAGAAGCCGAAGGGTCCCTGCCAATTCTGAATTCAGGACACTGGCCTTCAGAGGGCAGAGGGCTTCAGGACAAGCAACGATGATTCCGTCAGTGGCTGCCAGAGCCTGAAAATTAGGATCCAGAACACATTTCCTCCTTCCTCTTTCATGGTCTAACATGAAGAAAAAGAGTTTCAGGGACAAGAAATTAAGGTTACATTGAGAGTGGTTCAAGTATGGTACAGAAGGAGGAACCATGTTTCGGTCTCTGTCTGGGCCCCGTCCCAAGTCTAACATTGGCTCCGAGTGAAGATGGGGCTGCAGAGAGAGATAACAGACGATGCATTTTGGGGTTGCCTTATCATTCAGGATGTTGGTTAGAGAAGTTCATATGTAGCAAAACAACAGAAACAGACTTCAAAATACTCACAAATGATCTGACATAGTTTCCTGGATTGTCAGAGGAATACTTACTTTTTCCTCAGGCAAACTTTATTCCTCAGTACTCCTAGTCTCTTTCTAGCTTGTATTCCTTTCAGTTGACTTTCATCTTGCTGACTTCAGTGACTGTAGTAATCTCTAAATGCTATGGTCAAGTAGTTGAAGAAATATTCCAAGCCTCAAAACAGATCACTGTACATCCCTCATGAGGTAAAAGGATGACCAGCTACAGAAACAGGATTTCACAGACCCCAAAAGGAAACATCCAAAACTCATACAAGTGTAGAGGCACCCCTTGACACTGTAGCACTTCAGGCAAGTTTCAGGTAGACAAGTAAAAGCTACATCACTCTATATATAGCATCACCTTTCCATAGGTACAGGTCAGACATTTAACTATGACATCACGTTTGCCTTCTTAGTACATTCAGAACAGAAAGAGCCTTTGCAGCTACAGTAAGAGCACAAAGAGGTTGAATCACTATCTGTAACATCACTAATCAAAACATGCTCACCTTTTCACCACATCCCTTAAGCTGTTTAGGAATGCACTACAATGCCTGTAGTCTGATTTTCTGTATGGGATAATTCTGAAGACTTTTTAAAATCCTCAGTCAGCTAATTGTTCCTGTGTAAAATTGCTTTTCTTTTGTGCAAAAAAAAAAAAGCTTCACTCTAATGCCTTGTATCTGTGGCTTTCGTTCTGAAAGTATTGCCTCTCTGTCTTCCCAGAGAGATACAGTCAATATATGCAAGCATCCTTGTTGCTTCTCTATTAGGTAAATACCACCACCCGCTTATGCGTAACATAAATTACTCTGTTGACAGGCTTGTTTCTAGCACAGACTGAGCTAAGAGATCTCACCTTTCTGTTATCAAGCTCTTATTTCACAATTTGTTGTAAGTTCACTCTCACAAGTGCTGTAGTTCCCCTTTAGCAAAGCATCTTAGAAAGTTTAGTGATTTCTTAAGATCAGGGTCATTCTGCACTACCTGCTGGTCTGCAATAACTAACTTAAGGCATGGAGTCACACTTCCATTCATGAGAAGATTTCAAATGGTGGGAAGTCAGTCTTGAGTACACCCAAGGAGAAAAGAGACATCATACTCTTATTATGGAATACAGGTGGTTTTGCAGCACTCTTCTCAGTGGTCTTACTGAAAAATCGTCTACTAGAAAATCTGCCTTTGCACTCTGTCCTTAAAGTTTACTGGTTTTATCATCAAAGATACCAAGAGTCACCACATTATACATTCATAGTAAATAAGACAGATAAGCTTGCTTGGGAAGGGGGTGCCTTATGACTTTAAGTAAACGGCTACAATTTCAGGCAGAGTAGGGAAACAGGGATAATGGATAGCACTTTTAACAAAGACCCCATCCTTACTATTCACAATGAGATGGACCTCACTGCTCACTCTAAGAATTAGTAGTTACTTACCAGTTAAGGTTCCAACTAGTAAACCAAGAGATGGGTACAGGCAAGCATCTTTTAGAGAACTCCTACTCTGATAACAGAGCAAGAGGAACTCCTTCTAAAGGTTCTGCCCATGGTGGACAGAAAGTAAATATACATTATAACAGGTATCTTCAGTATGGGAAATATCTGCTCAATACCTTACACAAGCAGTAATAAAAATTCTTTAGATTTTTTCCTTTTAAAGTAAACACACAGTAATTTCCTAACACAGAAAGTTCATCGTAAGGCATAGGATTGCTCATATTAAAACTCATGCTTAATGTTGTCGTTCGTTAAGAACTGAATAGATGCCAACAGTCCCAATCTGACACATATTCTGGAAAAAGAACATGGCAACAATAAATTATATCTATAAAATACAGACATTAAAAAGGATTTATTTTTCAAAGAGTAAAGAAATTGCAGAGTAGTGGATTAAGAATGTTCCATGTAAATGAACAATTATCAGATACAGCATTTTTGGATAACAGCTTGATGTATGTTAAAAAAATGAGATAGGGAGAACCAACCAATTAACAACACGGAGCAAGAAAACAAGAAAGGCGTAACAAAAGTTCTCAGGAAACAATGACAGATCACTGTATATAAAATGAGAACTGAAAAACAAAAAAGAGGCAGCACTTTAAAATCCATGGTAATGAAAATCCAATATGAAATTTAGCAGGAGGAAATGAAGCAGCAAGTACTAACATAAAGACAATTCATCTCAAGGCGCCAGCATAACATGCCAGCATAAACTTACAAAAGTTTAAATTTTAAAAGTTTAAAGGTTCTGACTAAGGACTTCCCTGAACATTGGTTTTAGACATAGCATAGGAACTGGGAAAACTCCAAAGGATGGGGCACATGTCAGTACAGTCTGGCTATTTAAAAAAAAAATAAAAAAATAATAAAAAAAAAAATGTAAAAGGAAACTACAGAGATGTTCAGTTAAAAAAGTCAGTAACTGCAGCAATGCAAGAAAAAAAGGCTATTAAAGTGTCGATGCTAGAAGAGCAATTAATAATATTATGAAAATATTAAAGCAATAGAAGAACAAAATAAATACTCCACTAAAAGGATTGTTTATAGTCAATAGCATTTTTTTCAATTAAGGATGCTTGCATTTTCAGGGTAACATTGCAGATAATGGCAGTTAATGTGGGACCTGTGACAATTAATGCTAAAATACTAC
>JAAGAY010006731.1:0-14348 GCA_011801015.1 Ardeotis arabs | reverse complement strand
AGGAGTATCCAGTAAAAAGGCACTTTACCATTACAAAGTGGTATTAATCACTGATAAAATTATCTCGGTCCTACATGATGACTTGAATGCAAAAGTCTGCAAAGGCGGGCCATATTCCCAGACAAGGGACACTCATTTTAGAATGCAGGAACTCAGGAAAACATTTTAAATAACTGTCTGAAGCTCTCAGTACAATGCAGAGCAGGTGTGTACATAATGCATTAATATGACTATTAGTAGAAACAGAGAAATAACTTCGCGGGGATGAGACCATGATTACACTATTGTGCTTACCTTCAGAAAGGCTACAAAAATGTGATACACAAAGAAATTACTAGTTCATGGTTGTGTACTAAGACACACAAAGAATATATTTAGTCTGTACTTTTCAACCTTACTAGTAGAGATATAACAAAATCCCCTGACTGGGAAGTTAAAAAACAACAACAACAAAGGGTGTAAGGTTCCTCAATATTTGAGTGACTTATCAGGGGATGAAATGGACTCATCATCATATGAGAATTTAAAATAAGACTAAAGTTTTAAGAAGTATTCTTTAACACATCTCATGATCAAAACAAAGTTCTTCTTGTGAAAGATGGACACCAACATGGACTTAACAGTACTTTCCCTCTTCAGAGTCTGTGAATCCCCGTGTTTCCCAATACCTGCTCATACAGATATGAGAAAAAGTATGTCTGCACATCTGCAATGTGTCCACATACTCACCTTGCTTAGTTTTAATAACATCTATTGACTACGGGGCTTCCTCTGCTTGCTCACAAAGCTCACAACTTTCTCCCACACCACCCAACCAGCCAGTTTTTTGAACAGAGAAGGGACAGCAGCTCACTTTTGAACCATTAGAGACCAGACACCATTTGGAGCCTGGACAGGGTGGACAACACTCACAAGTCTCCTTCCTTAGGGTCTGTTTCTACACTCTCTTGTCCAGAGCAATCCTGGATTGCTTGCCTATGTGCAAGCCAGTTTCACTGTCCAGGTCTGGAGTTAGAGAACAGGAACCACCTGGTCAAGCCAGCTCAGAGGCTTCTGGCTGATCTGTCTTCATGCTACGTCTCGCTCTAAGCTCCCAACCAGGCTGGGAGCTAAAAGAGGGTTCTTAGCAAGTCACACTAGCAAGAATTTTGCTACTCTTTAAGGCTCAGTTGGTACCATAGGATCCCCAGTCCTGACAGGGCAACACACGGCAGTGACTGAAAGAGCTGGTGTCAGGGCTTCAATTTTTTCCTCACGCCTCCTCCTCCTTCTTGTGCAGGACGCTCCTGAAGACGGGGCTCTTGGTCCCATTGCACGAGGTTCCCCTCGCAGCCATTCTCTCACGTCTCTGTCTCCACACCCCTTCTCAAGACCCCCCTCACAGTCTTACATTTGCCCCGTGGCCTCTCTGGCACCACCTTTACGGACCCTTCCCCAGCTCGGCCGGCCGTGACCTCGCACAAGCCGCGAGGGTGGCACTGGGCAGGACCCGGCCTCAGCCCCCGCCCCGCGGCCCCGCCTCAGCCCAGCCCGCTCACCCGCGTCGTAGAAGGCGTCCAGCACCGCCGTCTCCCCGAAGTCCAGCTCCCCGAAGTTGATCGTGCCGAGCTGGGCCCCCTCGGCCTCGCAAGCCCGCAGCAGGCACTGCCGCGCCCCGGCCTCGGGGCTCCGCGCCCCGCCGGCCCCCTTGGGCGAGTCGTTCAGCACGTACACGGCCCGCAGGCAGCGCGGCCGAGGGGCTGCCGCCCCCACCGCCGCCCCGACCTCCGCCGCCTCCCCGCCGCCCGCTGTCGCCTCAGCCGGGCCAGCGGCCGGCAGCTCGGGCTCCGCCGGCTCCGCTGCCGCGCTGCCGCCCGCGGGGCTCTCCATAGCGCCGTCGAGGGCTGGGGGGAGCCGGTGGCTGCCGGCAGGTGCTCAGGCGGAGCCGCGCCCCATCGCGAACAGTTGGGCAAACGCCGGGGTCGAAGGGTGAGCCGGCTCCCTCCCTCCCTCCGCTCGGCCCTTCGGCCCGCGCTTCACCCTTCGCCTCCGCGGCTGGGCGGCACCGCGCCCCGGCGGGCGGGCACGGGGGCGAGGGAAGGCGGCCGGCGCGGAGCGAAGTAGAGCTCTGCACCGCCCTCTTCGGACGGGACAGCCCGGGAGAGCCGCACGGTGCGGAGCCCGGCTCCCCTGCCCCGCAGCAGGACGGCCAGACAGCCCCGCCGTGCCTTCCCAGGACAAACTTTCCCCCTTTCGCTCCGCGACCAACGCGGTTCTGAGGGAGAGGCTACACCGTCGGGACGATCACACCTCGCTTATGACTTCTCTTCCCCGCCCATCGCCGTGCAAGCAGTACCCCCGCGCACCGCCCGCCACTCGGCTGCTGCTGTCATTATTCTGAACGGCGGCGCCGTACGCCCCGCCCGGGTTCCGCCGAGGGTTGCAGGGGTTGGGTCAAGGCGAGCGGGGCTGTTACTGCCCCCCTTCCCGCGGGCTGCCCTGCGGCGCCCTTCCCGCTCCCTTGACTCCGCGCGCCCGGCCGTTGGGAGCCGTTGGACCGCCGCCTACCACGAGGAGCCGGCTCGGCCCCGCCTGGGCTTCCCGCCACCGCCACCCTGACATGGCTGCCGCCTCCCGGGCCGCCCTTCGTAACCCAGGGTTCTGTCCGCTCTTGGCGTCTTAGAGCCGCCCTGGTCCTTCACAAGCAAAGGCAACTGCCACCACTTTGTCTTCCCTCGATGGGGTGTAGAGTAGCTTTTCCCCGACTGATTCTTCTTTCTTTTACTATTTGAACCACTTTAACCATAGAAGAACTGTATCAGAAGTTTGGATAATAGTTCATCCTCCAATTCCCTCTCTTTTCTTTAAAATCTCTCACGATCATGGCAAAGTCAGCTCCTAGAAACTCTGTGGCAACTCCTGCCTTCTTTATAAGAACAAAATTAATTTTGAGCATCTCATTTACTAATATATTTTTCTCATTAGCTCAGCTGACCACCTCAGCCTCAGCCCTGGCATCGCTGTTTGGCAAGTTGCTGGCTTACGCAGGCCACGTGTGGATAACTTCGTATCTTGGCCTTGTACCCCAGCTGCCAAAAAGACACCAGTACACTCTGCAGAGATCATGGCCTACCAGTGACTGAAGGAACAGCGGGAAACTGCAAATTTGTATTTGAAGTAGTAAACCTGTCTGGAAAGCTTTTTCATCCCATTTTTTCCCTCACTGTGCCGGAAGAGGTTTTAAACAAATGGCGCCTTCACCTACTGCAGTGTGGCTCCTTGTGGCTGTTCGAGGTTTATATATTTACCGTGTGCTATGATATAAGAAAAGCAACATCCAAAGACTTACAGCACACTATTTTCCTCTATAGGTGCCTGGCACCATGGTTGGGTGACAGTAAGAAGAATTGCACTGGCCAGCTTTATTGAGAAACACTCTAACATGAGGATAGTGTAGCTTTGTGCAGTGTTTATGTGTGCTTAGTGCTTCATAAAGATTTTAGACAGAATACAGAGAAATAATTTAAGAGGCAAACCTGTTTCTCATTTTGAAGAGTTTGGGGCAAATAAACTATTAGATTTGGTCCACAGGTTGGGAATGTGCGTGCTTTTTTGACAAAAACATGAGTACATGAGACTGGAGGAATGATATACCGTGACTACCAGAGATCCCGCTCATTCCGAGCAGCTTTCCTCTTTAGGCCAGAGCAAGCCTTTTTATATGACAACTCTATTAGCCTTGATGCAGTGATGCACCAATTAGCTGATCGGTAGGAGAAAAATCTAAATCTGCATTTAGAAGATACTCAGTGTGTACATGAAGCCTTTGACCAAGAAAAAGCACTAGCACATACATTTATGATCCTCCGCAATACAAATCCTGCTTTGCATTTTTTTTGCATTATAAGAAAGTTTGGTTAAATGGCTGGTATTAAAGCTTGAAAAGAAAAATACAGTATAGGCAAAGTTATTATTTGGGATTATCTTACTCAAGAACATTCTTGGGCTTTCAGCAACTGACATGCAAAAACAAATTGCAATTTAATGGGTTCAGAACAACAGATGCATCATGTGGTGCTTTCTGTAATCGTAAAAGTTGTTGAAGTGTCAATTGAGAACAAATATGTAGGCTAGAATTGCTTAGCAGGCTACCACTGAGACATAACAAATAAGCCTTTTCTGCCTTCTAGAGATTATCAAAACCTAGTTTGTTGTAGATCTAACACGTCTTCGGGTTTCATTTTGCAGTTTTTAACATTTGGTACCATTTTAAATCGCTGAGAGTTCTGACGCTTGGTCTTGAAACAGTGACAGTCTCTTAGTAGATGTTTTATGTGAATATAATTAGGAAAAGGATATTTTCATCTTTTCTTAATTATATTCACTCGTCTTCCAGACACTGTCTTCACTAATCCTTGGGCATTTTTCCTGAATATCCATTTTCAGTAGTTTAACCTGGTGCAATTTGTTTAGAGTTTGTTTGCTTTTTTTTTTTAAGCTAGAAACAAGGAGCATTTTTAAAGGAAAAGGCTTCATTTTGTATACTGCAACCGAGTCCTCAGAAGCTGTGGTTCAGTGATGGAATGCCTGACATTTCCACTGAGCAACAGTATCTTCAGATCTTGCAAGTCACCTGAATGAGAACAAGTGGGAGATTCAGGTTTGTGGATATTTGAACTGTTTCTGTGCAAACCAAAAAAATGTTATATCTAGAAGAAAAGAGGTAAGTCCTGCAACACTCTTTCCTCTTTTGGAAACATGGTCCAGTAATGAGGTTATAAAAGGAGCCGCTCTTCCCCCAGTGTTGCTATTCAGAGGTCCAGGCCAGAAGTGAACATTCAGCTTTCATTCACCTTTCCAAGGCCTTTTGCCCTTGCACAGAACCCAGCCTAACAAAACTAAGCAGAAACTCAAGAAGTCAACGTTTGCTCTTGCACGGTAACATAAAGATGATGCCACAATTTTCTCAAGCAGTGCTTTGCACCTATCAAATCCACTTAGGGCAGAATACTAATTACCACTTGAGACACCAGGAGCAATATGTTTGCTGCAATTCACAAAGACAGCGAGTACTCCAAAGAAAATAGATGTCCTTTACTCCAAAGAAAATAGATGTCCTTTAAACCACCTTTTTTTTTTTTTTTTTTCATTTTGCACATCCCTAAGCAGCAGGTTTTTTTTTCTCTAGACGTAACTGGGCTAAGGGGAATGAGTCCTTTTTTTTTTTTTTTCCCCAGGGCTACAAATTTTTGAAACAGTTCAAACTGTAAAGCTGAGCTGTAAATGTATACAAATTTTGACTCCTCAGGCAAGCATGCCGCCTTTTTCCCTGATGCACATATAGCTGCAGCATAACTTAGCTTCCTTTTTTTAAAGAAAGGACACTAGAACTGGTGGCATAAATGTCAGGCTGCAATTACATTGCACTCATCATTTTCAGTTATAAAGAGGACTCCTCCCATTTTACTGAGGGTCGGGGAAAGCCAAGATCTCTTGGTTCAGGTAGATGCCAAATAAATGAGAAGACACCCAGCTCCGCAAGGAGTCTGCAGATCTTGGCTGTTCTTCCAAAGTGCAAGTCCACTCGCCTGTGCCAGCATTTCCAGAAGACTGCCCACCAGCGCAGTATCTTGAGCATCCATCACATCTGGTACAGTGGTGCCTGGAGGTCTGTCCACGGGCACTTGGCACTGAGCAGCCTCACACACGGGCACATCCTTAGCCGCGACCACATCTCCATCCTGCCCTTGCGCCTCAGGCAGTGAGCCCATAGCTGGGGCTGGGGTGCAGCATCCTGTACGGGCTCCCGCAAGAAGCGCTGTCAAGGCAACAACCACCTTGCCCAGCCACACATCTGTAAAGCCTGAACTCTGTATCCCAGGTGTGAGAATTTTTTCTGTATTATAAAGATCAGACACTGGGGAAAATATTTTGATGTCTGAATTCTTTCCTGGCAAGGCACCATACCGGCCTTCCACAAGATAATGCAATGTGTGGTGTTCAAACCATTCTGAGCAAACACTTTGTTAATGGACTTTTTGGTATTACTGTTGCTAGTGTGCTACCCCACTTATTTTCATTCACAGTGAGCAGGTCTCCAGGTAACCATACAGATAGTGCCATCATTTGGATGAGGAGGAAAATTGTTCATTTCTTTACTGAACAGGAAAATAAGATTTTCCTTGAAAAGTATGGATTCAGACAAAAGATGTTTTCTTTTTCAAGGTCATTAAGTAGAAGCTTTACTAACGTTTAAATAAAATGCTGTGAATTCTCCCAAAGAATTCTAATAAACTTTTTGGTTTTGTTCAAAAGTCAGATTCAAAATATTAAGTCTGTACAGTGGAAGCTAAACAACACAGATAATCCTTGAAGAAAAGCTTCATGAAGAGGAGGCCTAAAAATGTCACAAGGTTTAAAAGCTGACCTGCAGCAAAGCACACCTGTTTTGCAAGGGGAGACTTGGGTGCCTCAGAGTGATGTGAAGTCAAAACACCTTGGCCACCAAATCAACTGGGTTCAGAGATCTCAGGGATTCCTCTTGCTTTTCTTTCACTGGAGAGCGTAAGGCCTCACAAGCTCATTTGACCTACTGACAAGGAATGAAGGCAAAGAAAATGACTTCTGCGTCAAAGAATATAACCCCCAGTGCAGCTTTCTATTCCGATCTACTATTTTGCACAGGGAAGCGCGTTGCACACGGCATTTGCTCGTCACCACCCCTTGCAAATGAAGGACAGTGACATCTTGTATGACATACAAAGTTAGTTGAAGGGTGACCTTTCTGTTCCTTTCCTCTCTGCCTGCCTTGGAGAATGATAATTTTATACATATGCTCTGTGTGTTCCCAAGTACATGGAGCAAAATGTAATCAGTTTCAAACTTGGCTTTGATTCCAAATTCCTCATCTCTTTTAGTTTTCAGCACATCCGGCACTCTAATCAAAAGTTCTTGCCTTTGGATTTTGAGTAGTTACGGGCAAGTCTTTGGGAGCGTGAATGATTAAGGAATGCAGGCTAGCAGTGAAGAAATTATGCAGCTCTTCTCAATAGCTTCCGCAAAGCCAGAATTTCACTTATAAAGGACTGTGTGCATTTGAAATAATAATTTTAAAAAACCCAAACAAACAAATCAGCTCATCAGTAAATACAGTAGCAAAGAGAACGACAAAGAAAAACCCCAACCTTTCCTGAATCTCTGTCGATGCAGGGAGCTCACACTTTCTATATGGCTGATAGTAGGCAGAGAGTCATAGAATAGTTTGAGTTGGAAGGGACCTTTAAAGGTCATCTAGTCCAACCCCCACCCCCCGCCAGAAGCAGAGACATCTCAAACCAGATCAGGTTGCTCAAAGCCTTGTCCAGTGTTTCCAGGCATCCACCACCTCTCTGGGCAACCTGGTCGAGTGTTCCACCACCCTCATTGTAAAAATTCTTTTCCTGATGTCTAGTCTGAATCTATCTCCTTCTGTCTTAAAACCATTACGCCTCATCCTTTCACAATAGACCCTGATGAAGGGTTTCTCCTCATCTTTCCTGTAGGCCCCCTTTAGGTACTGGAAGGCTGCTATCAGGTCTCCCCAGAGCCTTCTCTTCTCCAGGCTGAACAGCTGCAACTCTCAGCCTGTCCTTATAGGAGAGGTGCTCCAGCCCTCTGATCATCTTTGTGGCCTCCTCTGGACTCACTCCAACATGTCCACGTCCTTCTTATGTTGAGCACTCCAGAGCTGGATGCAGTACGCCAGGTGGAGTCGCAGGAGAACAGAGTAGAGGGACAGAATCACCTCCCAAGTGGGAGGTGATTCTAGTGTCCGCCTTGGATAAGGAGTTGGCTGGATGGCCACACTCAGAGAGTGGTGATCAATGGCTCGATGTCCAAGTGGAGACCCATCACGAGTGGTGTCCCTCAGGGGTCCGTGTTGGGCCTGGCCCTGTTCAACATCTTTGTCGGCGACATGGACAGTGGGATAGAGTGCACCCTCAGCAAGTTCGCCGATGACACCAAGCTGTGTGGTGCCGTCGACACGCTGGAGGGGAGGGATGCCATCCAGAGGGACCTGGACAGGCTGGAGAGGTGGGCCCGTGCCAACCTCATGCAGTTCAACCAGGCCAAGTTCAAGGTCCTGCACATGGGACGTGGCAATCCCAGGCACAAATACAGGCTGGGCAGAGAATGGATGGAGAGCAGCCCTGAGGAGAAGGACTTGGGAGTACTGGTGGACGAGAAGCTCAACATGAGCTGGCAATGCGCCCTTGCGGCCCAGAAGGCCAACGGCATCCTGGGCTGCATCAAGAGGAGCGTGGCCAGCAGGTCGAGGGAGGTGATTCTCCCCCTCTACTCTGCCCTGGTGAGACCCCACCTGGAGTACTGTGTCCAGTTCTGGAGCCCCCAACATAAGAAGGACATGGACCAGCTGGAGAAGGTCCAGAGGAGGGCCACAAAGATGATAAGAGGGATGGAGCACCTCTCCTATGAGGACAGGCTGAGAGAGTTGGGGCTGTTCAGCCTGGAGAAGAGGAGGCTCCGGGGAGACCTGATAGCAGTAGTCCAGTACCTCAAGGGGGCCTACAAGAAAGATGGGGAGAGGCTGTTCAATAGGGCCTGTTGTGTTAGGACGAGGGGTAATGGTTTTAAAATAGAGTGAGGTAGATTCAGACTGGATATAAGGAAGAAATTTTTTACGATGCGAGTTGTAGAACACTGGACCAGGTTGCCCAGAGAGGTGGTGGATGCCCCATCCCTGGAAACATTCAAGGCCAGGCTGGATGAGGCTCTGAGCAACCTGATCTAGTCAGGGATGTCCCTGCTCCTTGCAGGGGGGTTGGACTAGATGGCCTTTGAATGTCCCTTCCAACTTTAACCATTCTATGATTCTCCCTCGACCTGCTGGCCTCGCTTCTTTTGATGCAGTTATTTACATTCTTTCTCTCTGTCTAGCTAGATCAGATCAATTACGCAAGACCCAGGTGTGTGCATTTGTAAAGTCTGGTTAAAAACTTCTGATTTAAGTACCTGTGGCTCTCTGGCCTTCATCACTCAGTTCAGGAACTGAGGAGCAAATAGGCAGCTTAGAACCAGAAGTTAACTCAGGTTCTCTGACACAGAATCTTTAATCAATTAGTGAAACAGAAAATAACTTATCTGCAGTTTTCAGCAGATTTCAAACAACTTCAAGTTTATACTTCAGACAGGAGAAAACCAATCCAGGCCCTCATCCAGGAAGATCTTCCTTAGACCCTGAAATTTCTGAACCCCCACTAAGATGAGTAACCCTAGAGAAAAACTCAAGAAAACCTGGGGAAAGATAAAACTTTCAACTTAGGAGGACGGAGTCCTCAGCTGACTGTCTATATAATTCTGATTTTTAGTATTTGAGTACTAGATTTTAATACTTTAACAACATCAGTCCTAGATTTCTTCGGTCCTACAGCATCTTGACATGAGTATTTTCTCTTGTGCGATCCTAAACCTAACAGATTGCACCCTGTGTTAGGTCTCTCTCCAATTCAGCAGGTCTTAGGGGTGAGAAATACACATTTCCTTGAGCAATAAGAAGGAACCTCAAGAGGTCTGGTTTAAAATGTTTGCACGGGCAGAAGATTAAATATTCTTACTGAGCTTGATTAGTTTTCCTGGTTTTAGTTTGATCAAAGTACCTTTGACTTCTTCATGTGTCGTGGCTCAGTGTTTTCATTGCAGTTGTTCTTACATACTGTTTTAAGACAAGACAAGATTGTCGCTTTTAGTCTTTCTCAAATTATTTCTCACTGAATAAATATTCTTGATAAAGGTCACCTGAGTATTCACTTTTATTCCAGTTAAACAGGCTTGTTCTATCTACCGATTAATGAAAGCCCAGCAAAATTGTGGCTGTGGCAGGGAACACAGCATGGTTATGCACACGTATTGTACAAACTATGGAGAGGACTAGAGTACATGATTCGTTTTTATTCAGTTTTAGGTGATTTTTTATATTGCTGTAGATGCCAGATACATGAGGATACATGAGGCCTAGAAGCTTACTGTAAGCTCAATGGTCTTGGTATTAGCAGTTGGGACTGTGAAAAGTAAAGGCACCCTGAAGAGGCAAAAATTGCATTGAAGTGACAAATAAAAAAACCCTCGTCTCTTATGTTGATACTCACTTTTATAATAGATACTAATGAAAACTTCAAAATTTAGTGCTTCAGTAAGAATCCGTAAATTGCACTCACATTTCCTTCTTGTTAAGGTAGCCAAGGAATCGCAACATTTATTAAATGCTAGCTTGATATGTGAAGAAAGAAGTCTACCCATGTCCAAAATAGGGGCTGCTGTTTTGGTTTTTTTGTTTGTTTGTTTGTTTTTTTTAATCAATAGGTAGTTCACATTCATGAACTATCAGTGTGAAAAGTCATGGGAGGAGCAGGCAATAATTGGAAGGAGCACAGCCAAGGGCACCTAGTGAGACAGACAGCAACATTAGCTGTTCTCAAAACCTCTGGCAACTATTTTCTCTGCTTGCATGATGCCCTTGCTTTGTAAAGTGTGAGCTGATTAGCACTGGGTCTGATTTTAATATTTGGGTTTGGCTAGGTGCAGTTCTCAGTACTTTTAGCGATGGGACTGGAATGTAGGTAATACTTGTCATGCGTCAGTTTACAACTGGTCCTGAAGCTCTCCCGGTTGCACAGTGGGACAGGTGCGATGCCAGATGCTTCGTCTTCTCTGCTTTGTCAACTTTTATTACGTTTATTCTTTGCTAGAGCAGTGTCACATGCTCGAGGCTATTAAAGCCACTGCCAAATAACACATCACTCTTGTATAGTTAGAAAGTTTTATGGCCAGATACATTGTCACTCAACTGCAGTCTCTTTTCAGACATCTGTCTGCCAGCATGATAGGAATAATTCCCAAAAAGTTTTATAATGCTGTAAGAGTGAGACCTTCAGCCCATCATTGTGTCAAAGCACATTTCTGTCAAAGTACCAGACAGTTTCTTTCTGCACTTTGCACTGAAAAACAAGTTAAATAATAGCTCTCTTCCTGTTCTAACCTAAGACACCTAGAAAGTACAGAGCATTCCTGACCTTTTCACAGGAACCAGTACATGCTTTGCTAATAATTTTGTAATAGAAGCATCTACCTCTTTTTTTTTTATTATTTGTGAAATTCCAAATAACAGCTGATATTTGAAGAAAAGCGTGTTTGGCTGATGATAGCAGTAAGATTTCTGGAAGCAGTGTAAAAAGGTAATCCTTTTTGTTACCTGATAGCCTTCTTTTCTTTAGAAGTCTAAATCCAGTTGGAAAACTGTGAATTATTTCAGTATTTTTCTGGAGTGTTCTTACCTATTGACACAGCAACAAAGAAGTAAAATATAAGGTTATTACTTTGGCACACACATGCATGTAGGACAAACATCAGACACTCTTTCTTACATTCCCAAATGAGAAGACCAACGAGCTGCAGATTTCCATATGGCGTGCACGCACCACTGCAGCATGAAACCAACTTGTGGAGCATCCCGCTTGTTTTCTGTTTAACAGAGGCACAGCAACATCTCAGTCCAGCCTGCACAGACACCCCAGCCAGAGCCTGCAGAAGGCAATGAGCTTACCTCAGCTGCAGCATCAGCACCTTCGCATGGGCCGAGGTGGTGGGCTGCACCCTTAGGTGGGCAGCTCCTCTGCTGTGTGTTACAGGGGTGCTAGAACATATATTTCTAGAGCAGGAACGTGTTAGAATCAAGACAAGAAGAGTTTTAGAGTCTGAGATTGCTGCCATTTATAATTATAGAGCAGAAGGCTGAGGAAGCATGAGGCCTGAGTCAGGGGACCTGGAAGGTGACTGAAAACGCGAGTAGGAGAACTGGCTTACCCCAGACTTGCACCCAGCTGGAGAGAGAGGTGCTAGTGCATTGGTGACAAGTGACATCTGGGAGCTCTGCATCAGCACTTTAACTGAATCAGCCTCACTAACTTTAACATATCTCAATTAGTCCAAGTCCAACACTGAAGCTTGTAGCCATTGCAGTAACGTGGCATCCTTCTTGTGTTAGAGCTTACCGAGCACAGGTTACTGAGCTGCGTTTCTGAGGTGAACAAGTGCTTTGGGTCAGAGCACTAAAAGTTTTCCATTCCCCTGAGATCAGTGACACATGCCAAGCACAACTGCGTAATCACAGCACAAACATCCTGAACCTCCAGTGAGAAACTTACCATGCATTAATGAACTCGTTTTCTCCAGACAACACTGCTTTTGCTGGGGTCTCAAAATTTATGTTATGTTTCCCCTTGCCTTGTGCTTTAATTTGCTAAATGGCTGCATCTGTGCTTCCAGCAGGGCTCAGTAAATTTGGCTCTTTGAATCCAGAGTAGCCAAATTATCTAGCAGCAGCAATTTCCATGCAGGTGCACCTACTTTACTACTTTTCCTGTTTTAGCTGTTGTTCTGCTTTTTGGTGCTTTGTGCTGGGAGAAAGAGCATGGTGCGCAGATTGTGTGAACCGTGCTATCTCCTGCACTTGTAATACCCTTCACAAAGAAAATTGTCCCCAGAAGGGGGTAAACCCAAGTGATGGGTCATCCTGTAGCAGGGACACCTGCCCAGCTTAATTTTCGCTTCCTCTATGAAGAGCCCGAAAAGTGCTCTCACAAAATCCCCAGCTCTTTGTTGCTGTGCTCTGAGGAGGGGAAGAGCAGCCTGACTGGTCCCTTTGCCTAAGCCTGCTTGCCAGCAGGGATGAAGCAAGCGGGGAAGAGCTTGTCATGCTGAGGAAAATTATCTCCCACAGCAGATGAATATACTTGGTCTGGGTGCAGTGAACCGAAGGGGTTTTACCAGAGAAGTTTTGAAAACAGATGACTTGATACTCAGAATTGCTTGTGAAGCTTGATTGTTCTTATCTAGTTTGCTTTGTAATTTTCAGATTTTTTTCCTCCAAGAGAAACAGCCTATTACAACTTTTAAGATCATACTGATAAAAGCCTAATTATGTTTTCCTGTGACAATCAATCAGCTACGTTCTCCTACACAAAAAAAAAAGGAAGATAAGAGTTCAAAACCCACTCATCTGAGGGGCTGAGAGAGACAGGTAGGCCCTGCCTCCCTATCTTAACCTTTGCAATGTGTCAGAAAACTTAGTTCTCATGGTTCTAGGGATTTATTGAGAATTATAGTTAATTAACTTGCTAAAATACACTAAGATAGCACTCCAGTTTGTAGGGTAACAATTTCAACAAAATTAATTTACATCTTAAATTTTTCATCCTACTGTTCTAACACATTTAAA
Source organism: Ardeotis arabs (assembly GCA_011801015.1). NCBI lineage: Eukaryota > Metazoa > Chordata > Aves > Otidiformes > Otididae > Ardeotis > Ardeotis arabs. Next base: position 1,096 of record JAAGAY010006731.1, on the reverse strand, counting down.
AATATGATTACATTTCCCATACTTTAAAAAAAAATGCCCAAGAGCATTAAGCCATTTTGTTAGTTTAGCTATTTGCACTCCAAACCCTTACACCGTCTAACAGTGGAACTGTGAGCACTGAAAGGGGAAACTCAGCTGCATCACCGGCTCAAGAAAAGCCTGACTGTGGCAGCTCAAAAAGTTTCTCAAGCATCTGTTCCTGAGGCTGCCAGTGGTTTACACAAACTTTACAAACACCAAACAACAGGGTCCAGTAACCTTCCTTACCCAAGGAGAAAGCGGAGCGCAGGGCGGCCCAGAGCTCTGGCCTGCCCAGCGCCAGGCTGGTGGGCGCCAAGGCCGTTCATCCCCTGGCAGCACGCACGGCACTGCCATTTCCTGCGGATGTTTGAAATGTGTCTTTTGCTTCCTCAGCTGCTCCATTCCAGGCTGGGAAGCGCTGGCATGCCCTCACTTTCACGGCTGATGACCTGAGGAAGCTGATTATTTTCCAAAGGCAGGGAACGGCAGGAGCAGAAGGCAGAAGGGAAGCAGCTGCAGGAAGGGAGGAGTGAATGGGCTGGGGCACTGGCAACCAGCTGCGAATTCCTAGGCCAGCTCAAGAGTCAGCTGAGGCCAAAGGTGCCAAGTGAAGTCTAATTTCTGGCTGAAGGGTATTAATAACCATGGATACAAGTACTCCATGTTTAGTGTGGGGACTTCAGCTCCACCCCTTCTGGCTCTTTTTGACCTAAAGATTGCCCTGAACAGAAGTCAGTGCTTGGAGGACCCTCTCCTTCCCAAAGTGGAACCGCAGATGCCCAGCAGCACTGCCAGCCTCACGAGGCTGAAAAGCCTCCTCAAAGCAGCAGTTGCAGAGTGGTCAGTTGTTCCTGCTTTTAAGCAGTATTCCTGTTTGCCTTTCAAACCACAGCCTGCCTGTGTGAAAGGTATCTTCTCTCTAACCAGGCTTCACACTTTCCTCATCAATGCGCCTCTGTCCTATCTGCAGCCCCAGGGCCCTTTCTGCAGAGGAGAAGCTGACTCCAGAGACCTCACACCTCTTCCTGGCCTTGCACTGCAGCAGAGACTGCTGACCAGCCGCTCCCGCAGGCAG
>JAAGAY010006729.1:0-12599 GCA_011801015.1 Ardeotis arabs | reverse complement strand
CATTGAATAATTTCAAAACAGGGACTCTTAACAAAACTAGCAATGCTGTGATTAATGGAAGTGTAATGCGAGCTGCTGTATAGCCCTTAAAACCAGATAGCTAATTAGTGTAATCACAGAGGTGGAAATAATTAAACGACCATAAAATAGAGGTAGCCAAATAACATTTTTATCTGACCCAGAACTGGTGAGAAGAGGATGATTTAGTGGGTTAGGAGCGGAGGCAAAATGATCCGGGAGTAATCACCGTGAGTGAGGTCTCGGGCCATTGTTTCTGGATCAGACAAGTAGAAACAGTGCAGATTTTACAGCAACCATAACCCAGACTGCAGCACAGTCCTCTGGCAACAGCGCTTCGCGTTGCAGAACCCCTCTTCCATCTTTATCCATTGCCACAAGTTTAGTGGCAAACTAATGAAGGGTGCTTGTGGCGAGGCGGGATCCAGCTGGCTCTCGCTCTTTCTTACTCTCTTGTTCCCTTTCTTCTTTCCCAGGTTATTAGCAAGCACAGTATTAAACCTTCATTCACCTTCACTCCCCGAGCCCTGCAGGTTTGGTTTCAGGAAAGTGTCCTAAGGCGCTTAAGAAGAAAATCCTGTTAAAGGATTCCCTGTACATATACAGCTTGTGGTGTATTTATGTGTGTTATTCACTATAAATTTCACAGGACTCTAACAGCTGCTTGAAAAATCTCTTGCTGAGAGGGAAAAGCCTTTCTGCGCAGAGGAGAGTGGTGCGGCGAGGGTGGCAGCCGTCGCCAGGGGATGGGTGCCTGCCACCCTGCTCCATCCTCACCCACAGCCTTCCCACCCGGGTCAGTGCAGACAGCCCCGAGTCTTTTGGGTGATACCACGACATTTGTGCAATGGAGAATCCTAAACAACCCCCAAAATGCGTGCCTGGTGCTACTCCACGGGGTCCTTCCATGCAGGACCACTCAGATTCATTTCTTGTTAATGAGAGACCTGGGACGGTGTGATGGGCTGTATCTCACCCTTGGAGATCAGCGGTGACCTACCTCTCGCTGCTGGATGAAATAGCTCCATGTAATGAGCTATAAAAAAATCCTAATTGGTAATTTTTCAGTTGGGATGGGTCACTACTATGGCCACCTCCATTGGCTCTTCTCGTTTCTGCCATGGTTTTGTGTGTGTTTCGTTTGACCTGAGTGTAATGAGCAAAGAAGGATAAAGGAGCTGCAGACACACAATCAACGATCAACTGCTGAAGCTGATGAGTATGCCAAGACTGCTAAGTGGGTCTTCATTAGCTATTCGCATGCTAAGAGCAGCCCTTATTTAGTCTGCTTTCCTAGCTGAATCTATTTTTGAATACCTTTTGTACTGATCTTGTCTGGGGGGTGGGAGTTTGGATGGAGGGTACCACCACTGCCAGGTAACCAGATTATTTTCATGAAAAAATAGACCTTGGCAGCAAGCTGAAAAGAAGAGAGAATGTAATGGCACTTAGAGAAGGAAGGAATTATTTTCCCTGGTGACAACTGTAGTGGGAGGCAGAACTTTATCTTCTTTTCACAGCTCGAATGAAGCATCACAGCAGCAGCGTTAACTGTGCTTCCACGTTTCCAGCGTGCCCCACCAGCTCAGATACGTGAATCGCATCCTGGACATCCTCGAGGGTGCGGATGGGACAGTGCTTAATCTCTGGCAGTGTCTTCATGAGAGAAAGGTGCCTTTTTCATCTGCACAACTCTTTTCCCCATTGGGCATCACCTAAACGTTCTCATTTTAGCTTTTCTTAAAAGCCACGGCTCCCGTTGTGCTGAGGCCGGTTGGTTGCGGATGCCTCTCGCCCTCCCGGCCGCATCCATCTGTGGTGAAGGCTGCCCTCTCCCGATACACCAAGCAGCGGAGGGATGCGGAGCCTGAGCTGTGCCCCAGCAGTGATGGGAGCTCAGCACCCTCAGCCAGCACCCACCTCAGCCCCAGCTGCACAGAGCATGGCCCAACGATGTTCTGTCCTAGTGAGCACAGAGCAATGCGGCCATATGCGTCCCCTGAGGTGGCCTGGCCTTGTCACCGGCTCCTGCCCATGCTGGGCCCAACCTGCATCCCATCTTTGACAGTGTGTGGGTGCTGTTTGGGAAACCACCCAGAGCACTGCGTTCCTTCTGGCAGAGGGTTTCCATCTTACCTGACCATTCCTGCCCTCCCAAACCTGCTCTGCGCCTATTTTATTTATTTATTTATTTATTTATTTATTTTAAATAATAAAAAAAAAAAATCTCCCATTGTGGGAGTGAGTATCATACTCCTGTGAGTTATGTTTTTCCAGCTGAGGCCGTTGACACTGCAGACAGTGGGTGACACCCTGGGAAAGCCGTGTTTAGCAGCCTTTTTGTACGAACAGCAATGCAGACTGAGCACTTGCATCTCTGGGGTTTGTAAACAACTGATCTAAGAGAGATTACTTTTTTTTTTTTTTTTTTCCCTCCTTATGCTCTTGACCTTATTTGCTGAAAACGAAACATTATCTAACCTTCCAGGAAATGCTACGACTCTTCGATCTGACACGAGAACATAAATTTTCTGTAAGAGCGCATCTGTTCTGCATCTCAGGTCTCTGGAGCCGAGTTCTAGACACCAGAGTGGGAATCGTGACATCCTGAACCCAGGACAGCAGGACCTGAGCCTCACACCTCTTCACCCTGGGGAGCAACAGCCCCATAGGGCTAGGCGCTGACTGAACTGGTTTTGCACCAGTTCCTCATGGAAAAATTCAGATTTCTTGGGCCTGAATCACTCTGAGTGATCACTCTTAAAATTTTGTGGGAGAGGTGAAACCCTTCCCATCCAGCTCTGTGGGTCTGGCTGAGAAAAAACACAGCTTTTCAGCTCCAAGTAACCCACCTTGCCCTGCTCCAGCCTCCCCATGTCAGCTCCTGGGAGAAAAGGTCTTAAATTCTGTTGCATTGCTGAAATTTTGAGCTCTGCGTGCCCCACTCAGCGAGCACAGCCCCTGGCTCACATTTCCGACAGCGTGTTTCCTGAGCACGATGCCTGCGAGTACCCGGTCTTGGCCTCAGGTGCTATCAGCCTCAGCAGTTCGTGCCTCCCCCTCGCTATGTCGAGGGACCACAGAGGTCTTTCCGGGAAGGCAGTGGGGTGACCGTGGGGCCTGCGTGTGGGGTGGCCGTAGGGCTGGGGGGAAGCTGTGGAGCTGTGTCTGCATCGGGGCTGGAGGGTTATTTGAAGGTAAGAGGTTATTCGTGGGAAGACGCGGTTCTTGCGCTGCTCACAGCTTTCTGCCCCCCACCATCGCAAGCGGCTGAGAAGACATTTATTTTGCTGAAGAAGCACATGCGTTTAGATCCAGACTGTTCCACCCAGGGTGTTTTCACTGGCGTGCAGATCTCTATTTCATGGCTTATTCCCAGAGCAGGGGCTCTCCAAATCCCACCGGACCCGGGAACGACCCGGAGCCACCTTTGTATTTTGTTTCCCTGTGGATCAGATGGGTGAAATTCCCAGCCCCCAGCGTGCTGGGGAAGACAGGTTTAACTGGCCCCACACTGATACCCCTCCAAAAACCAGTATTTCTTCCTGTCTGCCTGGCCCACCTTTCCTTCTTTTACCACTAGATGGGAGAGCGAGACTGGGCTAACTCCTGTCCTCATCCCGCCGGGAATTCCGAGGGGAGATGGGAACGGAGAAGCGCCTGCAGGCACCCTGCAAACCCTCCCACCTCGGGAAGGGAGGGGGTAAATCCCAAAATCCACGGTTATTGCCGAACCCCAAAAATGCACGGTTAGGGGGGACGAATTCCTGATACCGGTACCCCAGCCGTAGCTCCTTTGCCCTCATGCAAGGAGGAATCACTTGCACAAAGACTGGAGACGTTCTGGGGGTGAAATACTGCATTTTTTTTTAATATCCACCTGTCCCAGAGCAAAGGAAGGTGGGGAAAGCGCTTGCAATTCACTCCTCTCATCCACACCCCAAATCCCACTTCCCAGGAAGCCGGGTAACCCCAATAATTACTTCAGAAGGTAAATAATAAAGCATTTTTCTCCTCCTTTCCTTGCACACCTTCCTCCTGCAGGATTCTGGTGGGATGATACTCCCAGTGATACCATTTTCCTGCACATATTAAAATTTGGTGCAACCATTGCACGTGCAGGAGGAGAATCTGTGCCCTGGTCTGATGCCGCTCACCTTGGGTGGGGAGGGTACGCGGTTCATTAACGTCTCATTAAAATTACTTTCCCTGCAGCACTTCCCATCTCCTGAGACAGCTCCGGAGATTTTGCTGGGACTGGGTGTGTTTGGGAATTACATCGCTGCAGAAGCACTTTCTCAACCAAATTAAGGATTGCCTAGTTTGACTATTTTTATTATTACAAAGTTTGGGAGTTTTTTAAAAATGAGCACATCTTCTTCCTTCCTGAGATTTCACAAGTCCTGGAAGGAATCTCCTAGCAGCCAAATTCTCCCACTGCCTATGTGACTACGGCAGAATACGTAATCCTGTAACTTCGAAATTTTCTTTTTTGGGGTTTTGCTGTTTGCTCAACCTTCCTAATTTGCAAGATTTTTAGAGAAGTGACTCATCTGATTTCTTTCATGCTTGGCACAGTTGGGCACGGAAATGAAGTAATTCTGATAGCCTCCCTAACTGCAGTGCCCTTTGCTGCTTCTGTGGGGGTCTCCCGGCTTTGCCTGCACGGAAAATACCGGTCATTAACCTTTTAGACAGAAATAATGGCTGCTTTGGAAAAGGAAGCCGCTCTGGAAGTTCCTGGATGTAACTACTCCTATTTTCCGTAAGCAGCAGCCACCCCACCCTGTGTGTGCAATGAAGCCATTGAGTCACCAGCACCAAGCGCTGACTGGCACGTGCACCTCGCTGGGGCAGCCCCAAAGTCGCCTCCAGAGAAGAGACATCTTTCTTCAGCTGATAATTACAGATGAAAAAATGTTGCCTGGAAGCAATTAAAAAAAAAAAAAAATTAGAAATTCCAGACCTGGCAAGTCCAGGGCGCGTTTGCTTGTGCAAAGGCAGGGTCTGGCTGCTGGGGAGAGCCTGGGGTGACAGCAGCAAACAGGACAGCGGGGTGAGAGCATCCCTGCCGCGGCTGGAGCCAGAGCTGGGATTCACAGACGGATCTGGGAGACGCTGGGATGAAGGTCAGGGCAGCCATAGAGCATCTCTCATAGCTGCTCAATCATATGTCTGCTTCTGGCCAGGGACACTTATGGGGGATGTTGCTGCCCTGGACCAACTGCCTGCTGCTCCCTGTGCTCCTTGGACGCCAACGCTGGCTAAGCAAAGAAAACAAAAATCTCAAATACACAGGACCACTGTGTAACTCTGACCTGCTTTGCTGTGCTCCCAGTTTTATATCCCTTTCCTCTCACCATCCTAGAAGAGAATAAAATAAAAAAAAAAAACCAACAGAAAAAGCACTAACTGGGGAGAGGAGCTACAAAGCGACCAGGGGCACAGTGCAGCCTTGCGCTGCCACGGGACCAGGGGGATGAGGACACCACGGACCAACCTCTGGCCTCTGCCGAATGCGGGAGATGCTGCGGCTTGTGGCTACCTGATGGCTTTCAGCGTGCCAAATACAAAGGAGAAGTGGAGCTGATTAAGTTTCTCTTTGATTATAATGAGGAAGCAGCACGTGCAAGTATTTCTTCAGATGAGAAACATGTGGCTGTCACCGATTGCTGGGCAATGTCGTGTCGCTGCGGGTCGCACCCAGAGCCCTTTGGTAGCTGGCTCATAGCGTCTGCATGGACCCTTGTGACAGCGATTAAGAACAGCTCCATGGATTTGGAAAGGGGGCAGAGGAGCCTGCCTCCTCCTCAGGGGCGTTTTGAGCCCCCAGCCGAGCACAGAGGAGTGCATGTGCTGGCAACGCTGGCTGTGACCCCTTTGGAGGGGCAAGAGGCGGTTGGGTGGTGGCAAGCACAGAGCATGACTTAAGTGAAAATGATAACGTGGGTGAACAGCAGCCCTGCACACCAGGCATCCCTGGATGAGGGCTCTGCACCACAGGCAACGGCTGACGCTTGCTCTGATCCTGACCCGCACGGGCACCTCCCGGCCGGGACACAACCCGGCCTCACAGATGCAGAGCCTGAGCTCTCCTCTAGACCTTCATCCTGTCAGAGGAACCGTAGGGATGGATGGAATCAGCCAGAACAAGTGGGATCCAGGCCTTATCTGGGCTAGCAGCAGGATTAGCTGCACAGTTTCTTTCCGTGTTTACAGGGGCAATATTTTTCCAAAGTTCAAAGTCTTTCTCTGCAGAAAGCATGTGATGCGCTTTGCAGTCACACCATGGTTTTGGTGCTATGAACAATTAAAAAAATCAATTGGTGGAACAATATTTTCTATGTTTGTAATCTCTGAACTAATTACAGGCCTGGAAAATCAATTGCTATCTGGAAATCTTTCCAATACAGCTCACTAAGCATGCTGCATATCATGCTGGAATATATTCATCACATGCACACGATGCTGGTGGCCATCTCCTGGATCATAGGGGCAGATGATATCACTGTCGATAAGTGTCTGTTCTTCATCACGCTGCGATGGCAACACTCACCAAAATCTGCAGGGGGACGGGGCAGAGCAAATGGCACAGTACGTGAGATTCAGAGCAACGCCCGCGCCAACATTTTAAGCCAGCAATAAAAAGAGTTGAAAGGCTTGGTTAGTTCAACTGGAATCTTCAAAAAGATTATGAAACAAAGTCATTAAAAGTTCATGCCTCGGTTATAATGTTTTTTCATCAGGTTTTACGGAAAAAAAAAAAAAGTAAAACCTTTGGTGACTTAAAATAACCTCTTTCTCTATTCTCCTAGCAAGAGAGAAGTTAATGGGTAGTTCAGAGTTGATTACACTCCAAAAACACACGTAAAGAGGAAGGGTGTTGCTTCGATGAGTATGATCTCCTCTTGCTGTACAAACACACTGTGCTGACCATGGCAACTCGATCGGAGCCAAAGCCCAAACCCCCCGTGCTGATGCTCGGCACCACTTTCCACACGCCGCAGGCGTTGGTGGGGTCTTACCGGAGCCGCTACTGCCTCGCTCGTGCCCTACGAGAGCTCCGTGCGCTCTTCCTCAGTACGGTGGAGTTTGTGCTGCTGCTAACGGAAGAGTAAAATTCCCATTGGACATGGTACAGAGAGCAGAGCAAGTGGATAAGAAGCAAAGACCACAGCACAGGTGATTTTCCCCATGCTCCCGTTTGCGTCGCTGCTTGGTACAACAGAGTGATGCATTCCGAGCTGTCACAACACCACAAAATATTGGTTTCATTTTATACATTTTTCTCTGATTATTCTTCATAGCTTTTTCCCTCCCAGCGAATGGAGCAGAGAAAAAGTGGGACTGGGGTACAGCTCTGACCTCGCTCCCTCCCCAAGCCGGGGACCCACAGCTGCACCCACAGCTCTCCAAGGTGGTGATCCTCATCCCGGAGCAGAGCTTTGGGTTGAGTGACCCACAAAGGTAAGGTGCAGAGCACCCCCTGTTCCAGCCCTCATCTCAGGAGACAGGCCACAGTTCATAGTCCCTCCTAGGTAAGAACTTATCAGGCTAATTACACTCAAAGAATTTAAATTTTGGAGCTGGGCATGACCCATGAAATGATCTGGATTGTAATTATTGTTATTATTAACTACTGTTTGCATTTCGGTAGGATTCCCTCGTCCAGCTCAGGAGGTCCTGTGCACGGTGTGGCACAGAGGAAGGAGCCCCGCGAGCAGCGGGGCCGGACCTGAGCCTGGCTGGGGGAGTTTATGGGAACAGCGCTGCCTCGCCCGCACCCAGAACATACTCTCCCGTGGCGTGGCTTTGCCAATCTGGGCTGCTTCCAGCCAAAAAGCAACAGTTACAAAAATATGGTGCTTATCATCATCACAGTCAAAATTTCCCTTTTAACTCCTAGGCTTGATCTGACCTTGATGGGAACTCGGAGCTGCTGGTGCCACGTCCTGCTCACGCTCTACGGGAACGCACCCACGGCTGCCGCACTCCACTTCACCGTGCGTCCTCCTTGGGTGATGCTCTCTTTGGATGTTTCCATCATTCTTCCCAGTGTGATGTCACACTTCATTCAAATAAAACTTGACTGGACTGCAAGAAATCGCTTCTATTTCTATCTGAGGAAAGAAAGGCTCTGGTGTCTGCACATCACCTGATGGGAAAGACCTGAGAAAAAAAGAGCTCAGGCCCTTCAGAAATCTTTCAAAAAGAAGCTACAGCTCTCCCTTATCTCTTTTAAATTTAACACATCACACTTTGTGCATGCTTAGCAGCAAAGTTCCTAACCTCGTGTACAGGGACAGTGCGGCCGTGCTGCCGCTGGCTGGTTTATAAAGAGGGGAGAGCAGGACAAGCAGCGAGGGATCGCTGCCCTCGTGCCATCAGCACCTTGGGGACATCCCGGACGAGAGGTTTGCACGGAGGTTATTGGGTTTAGCAGCCGCCAGAGCACGTGTCACCCGTGAATTTATCTAATCCTTCCTCGAACAGTTACACTTTCGGCTCCGCAATGCCCTCTGGCAACGGTTGCCACCGTTTAATCAGGAGTTGTGCAAGAGTTTGCTTTAAACCTCCTACCTCATCCTTCCATTTACAGGATCTTTTGCTCTTACAACGATAAATGCAGCTCACGGAACCAAGCAGGGTGGATTCTGATCTCTGGTTTGCAAAACCAGTGGGGTCTTACAGAGGCAGGACAACACAAGGTCTGGTAAAAATCCCAAGGGATTTTTCAGCTGCGTTTCCCACTGCAAGCCAGCACCAGCCAGTGCTCTTGAAAAATCCCATCTTTATTCGTTATTTATTATATGTTTCCTGTGAATGAGTTTCTGGCTCAAACTAGAGTTATAATAAAACTCTAAAAAAAATCTTTTAGGAAAAAAAAATCCAGTTCTGTACTTCCTTCCCAGAGATTTGTTGCTTGTTCTGCAACAGGAGATGTGAATTATGGAAGTATTTATAACAGCAGCATTAGGAAATGATCATTCAGGCACCAGAAATCTGTATGAGACATTATGCCTTTAAATAAATTGTTTATTACTGTGTTAACTTAATCTTGTAAATACATGCACACTCAACTATATTAAAAATGTAAATGTTCCCAGAGCAGGACTTTACATGATGAATATACAACAGCTCCCCCTCTTTCCTAGTCAGCTCTGCGGATCTTGGAAAAATGATGATAGCTTCATTTGATGGCGTTAATAAGTTTTACGTCTGCACAGATCCAGCCCAAAGATTGTCACAATCATCTCAGGGCCCACGTGGCTTACAGGACTGAACTTGAAGAAATATCTCCCAAAGCCACCGGTGACGGAGCGATTGCAGCTCTGGGAGCGCCTCCAGCCAACCGACTTTCCTTCTGTGGCACAAAATTTGCATTCATTAAACCCAGAGTTTTAACAATTTATGGAGATTTATAAAAAATGGCAGCCCAGAGCTCCTGACAGTCCCAAAGCTTCTGACAGAGGTACAACACACCATAAATCCCACCCTGGTGTGAAATATTGAATTAAAATCATTGCAGGTGTATCTGCAAGTGTTATCACGGGCCATAAAATCAGGGTTTCAGTCAAACTAAACTAACTAGAGCATCCCAGACCTGAGGAGATAGTAACCCATACAATAACAATAATATAATGATTATAATGTTAGTAATAATACAACTAATACGATTACCAGCCTCCCTGTCATTGTTTATTACCGTCACTGATCATTCTCAGCTCTAATGATGGAGAGGTGCAGAGACAGCCCCATCCTTTCAGAAACCTTTGTGCCCACCACCAAGCCCCAGCCAAGGAAAAAAAATTGTCCCCTTCAGTTTTAAAAGAAAAGCCACCAGCAGTGTCAGCCGCTAGCAGAGCTCCATATCCAGTCTGGCTGAGCCTGACAGGCAAGGGAGGGAAAAGAGATGGTCCTGAGATGAGGTACTGGCTGAGGTGAGGAGGATTTAGGCCAGATGCTGCCAAGGGACGCTGACACATGTACCAGGCAGCGCGGGGGACAAGGCTGTGCCTCCCCATTGCTCTTCCCCACCTCCTTTGGTGGAGGGGTCTGTGGCTTAATTCTCCTGCAATAGATCTTTCCCTTTCCTCCCGTTGCATCCTTCCCCTTCGCAGGTTTGCAGAGCTGGGAGAGAAACGGAGCGAGGCATGACCTGAGCCCACCCCAGCACCCTCGCACCCTGCCCGTGCTCCCCGCCACGCTCATCTAGGCTCTGCCCAAGCCTTGCCCATCCTTTCCACCCCCTGTCACCCCCAGCTTTCATTGCATCACACCCGCTTCACACATCTCTACAGCTTTGGCAAATCAGTTCCAGCTTCTCCTATCCCCTAAACCAGCTACAAAGATCCTTTTGGGTGAGCCCAGTGCCAGAAAGATGCTGGGGTCTGGAGAAGCCTTCTGCTGCTGGCGCAGCGAGGTGTGTGTTGGCTCAGGAAGGCTGAGCCCCTGGGGGCCTTAAAACTGGGGTTTCAAACAAATTTGCCCCTGGGACAGACCCCTTCTCATTTACAAGTGAATCAACAGAGGTGGCAGGACTGATTTGTCACCCCACTGCCCAGCATCTTTTAAAGATTTTTGTAGGAGATGGATTTCTTCCAGGTGACCTCTGTCCTTCCTTGGCACACCTCCTCCCGTGGACACGTTGTCATAGTTACTATCGCCTCATGCAAATCCACAGGACAAGCTCCGTATCTTTACATCTCCCTTACCCAAGAGGTAACACATTTTGAGATGCTGTGCAAAAAACTCACCACAAATTAAATTGAACAATTACTCTGCCTCTCTGAGGGCAACCACACCAAAGGCAGGGTGGACCAAAAGGTGGAGGAGTGAGCAGGGCTGAGGAGCAGGGATGCATCACGCTGAAGCTGGAGCCAGCGATGAACGCAGCTTGGCACGGCCGAACAGGAAATGCGCGGGGTTTCCCCAGCTCGCACGCTTTTGACGCACTGTTTCACCTTTGCACATCTGCGATCCTTTCTGCCCTGTTTATTTTAAATACAAATGGTTTGAAACAGAGCCTTACTCACCAGTGACTGGACAGCACCAGAGAAAACAATGCCCAGGAAACGATTCCTATGTAATAAACCAACATTAGCGTGTGTCCATGGAGAAAAAGCTTCCTGCTTTTCCTGACCACAGCACGTCGCAAACAGCAGGCTCTCTCATATTTAATTTTGCTTTAAAAGCTTAATCAGCAGCTCCCAATTCAGCCCAGTAAGTGAAAGCAAAACCTGCAAGAAGCCTATGCACCTCCAGCTCCGAGGGGCACAGCCAGGATGGGACAAAAAGGCAGCACTTCCCAGCTCCATCCCAGAGCCGTTGCTTCAGAGGATGCTGGGGATGCAGCGATGCACGTGGCACATTCCCCCACACACCTGGGGGTCCCTGAGCTCTGGCAGCAGCCGTGTGAAAGGTCCAGCACTGCTGTCCCCGCTCCCCACGGAGATGGGTACTGCAGGGCGGCGCAGCGGATGGGCATCAGGCCTCCGGCCGCATCTTCGCGCTCCTCGCTGCCTCGTGCAGCGTTGACTGGGGTTTTCCATTACCCAGGTTATCCCATGCGCTCTGGATAATGGAGGGCTGACTGCACTTTAAAGAGCTAAATGTACAGCGCCTGAATTATTTATCTCTGAACATGCAGAAACAGGCCAAATTCCCCAGCGATGCGAAACAGCCCTTGGAAGAAATGCAAAGGGGGCTGCAAAAGCTGCCCTGGCAGAAAGGCAGGAGCTGCATGGTGAGACCCTCACACGTGTTACATCTGCTGAGATTCTTCCTGTGTGGGTAATTTATACCCCGGAGGGTGTGGGATGCTCAGGTGTGGGTGCTGGTTTGAAGACTCCCCCGCGTAACCGCTCAAGGGCCCCCTCCGTGCCTCTAAACCAGCCACCGTGACAGCAAGTCCCCAAACAGGGGTGAAAAAAAGACCCAAACTGATGTGTAAATGCAAATGGAAGGGGTTCGGGGGGTTCCCACGGCTTTTCTGTGTGGCTCCCCGCGCTCTGCAGTCGTACTCCCTCTGCAACCGCCAGCCCAGCGTGCCCAGCCCCACAGCACCTGGCACCATTTTGCACCAATAAAGATAACGCCGCGATAGCTGTGTTTACGCCCCGGATAAAATAATACCCATGCATCTGCTCTCCTGCTTTTTCCTCCTTTTACGCCAGGTCTGCTCGCTGCAGGAGCTGGGGGTCAGGATTAAATTCCTGCCGTTGCTCTCAGCACAGTTCTTCCCTCCGCTCGGGTGCACAGATGTATCCCAGAATTTCTCCCTGAGCATCCCGGGGGTGCAGGGAGGATGGGACACCCCGAGGTGGGGTGGATGCAGCCCCAGCCCTGCCTGGGGGGCTGCGAGACCCCAGGTGCACAGCGGGACGGGAAGCGGGGCATTTTCCATAGGATGCCCCTGCCCCTCTCCCTGCCGTCTCCTCCCCCCGTTTCTTCTCGCTCCCCCATCCCTCTCCCCATCCTCCCCTCACCGCCTCTCTCCCTCTTTTCTCCCCTCCGCCCCCCCAGCATCCTCTCCCTGCCCTTCCTCTCCCCTTCTCCCACCTCTCCCTACCCCTCTCCCC
>JAAGAY010006728.1:6203-34253 GCA_011801015.1 Ardeotis arabs | reverse complement strand
GTAATTGTCCCCCTGTACTCGGCACTGGTGAGGCCGCACCTCGAGTACTGTGTTCAGTTTTGGGCCCCTCACTGCAAGAAAGACATTGAGGCCCTGGAGCGCGTTCAGAGGAGGGCTACGAGGCTGGTGAGGGGTCTAGAGCACAGGCCTTATGAGGAGCGGCTGAGGGAGCTGGGATTGTTCAGTCTGGAGAAGAGGAGGCTCAGGGGAGACCTTATAGCTCTCTATAACTTCCTGAAGGGAGATTGTAGTGAGCTAGGGGTCGGCCTTTTCTCTCGTGTAGACAGTGATAGAACTAGAGGCAATGGTTTCAAGCTGCGCCAGGGGAGATTCAGGCTGGACATTAGGAAATATTACTTCTCGGAAAGGGTAGTTAGGCACTGGAATGCACTGCCCAGGGAGGTGGTGGAGTCACCGACCATGGGGGTGTTCAAGAAACGTTTGGATGTTGTGTTGAGGGATATGATTTAGCTGGGAAGTATTGGTGATGGTTGGACTGGATGATCTTTTAGGTCTTTTCCAATCTTGATCTTGATAATTCTGTTACGTTTTGTGTATTCCTGTATTAAGACCATCTCTGCAATATGAGAATATTTCAGACCAAAAACTTCTAAACTGAGTGAAGATTTTAGCGTTTGTCCTAATGACATAACAGATCTCTGAAAGGTCTGCAAAGGCATGAGATGGGTGACAACAAAGCTTCTAATTTTTTCCTTCAAACAGTAACCTTATATCCCTACCCTGAAAAACAGCGGACCTCATAAATCTTCTCACATCTGTTGAATAGTTTAATAAGCCCAGTTAAAAATATATTAAAAATGCAACATCCTACTAAAAACGTTTTTCAGAATGAATGCATTTTTGTCTAATAATTATTAGAATAACTGGAATTATATAATAGGATTACCAGAATCACTAGGCAACTGGTTATTCCCTGAGGACCAGAATTTGTTGAGCATGCGTTCAGACCATTGATCCTGTAGCTGCTGAAGAATCAGCTGTGCCAGTGTCAGACGTTCCCTCTTCCTTTTCTAGTACCACCTCTCTGCTAGAAGCTGGTGCCCTCTCAGCAGAGTCAGCAGAAGAGATTGCAGGCGTGCTCTTCATCCAGTTAGGCTGGCAAATAGGGCCACGCTAACCCGATCCAAGGCTGAGAACATCTAACTATTGAAGCAAAGAGCATTCATATCACCTCATGAATTGATCCTAATAATAGTGCTAACTTCCTGAAAGTGTCATGTAAGAAGCAGATTGGCAAGTCACTAACATTTTGAACTGCCAGACGTGTGCAGTGATGGTGTCTGACAACTGCCTTATGCACAGGTTTATAGTAGATCAGAATAGTACTTCTGAAGCAAGTTAGATATCTAAGCAGTTCATAGTTCAGAGGCATCTTTACCATTCAATATGCAAATAAACAGCATTTTTCAAAAGGAACGATCAGTGTAAAATTTTGTTGGTTCACGTCAATTAACCTACAGTGCCAGGATCATCATTGCTATGTTACTAGTTTTGTACGCGGCTTGATTTTACTCACCGGAATGGTCCATGGCCTGTGAGAAGAGATTGGTAGAGCTGGGCTTGTTCAGCTTGGTGAAGTGGAAATTGAGGTAGAATTTAACTGCAGCCAGCAACTACATGAAAGGCAATGGAAAAAAAAAACAGAGGCAACTTCTCAGCAGTGACAGTTGGGCAACAAGGGGCAACAGGTACAACTCTTTGCTTGGGAGGTTCAGTTTGGACCTTAGGAAAAAATTATTCACTAGGAAGGTACCACAGCACTGAAGTCTCTGGAGGTAAATCTGCAAGAAATCTCTGTACTTCGAGAGTTTTGAGATTTGGCTACACAAAGCTGTGGCTGACCTGATGTAGTGCTGGCAAAAGTTCAGCTTTTAGAAGGAAGTTAGAGGGACTGAACTCCAGTGGCCCCTCCCAGTCATTGCTTCTATGATTCTATATGAAACAGTTCTGCAAAATATTTTTTTAAGAATCTAAGAAAAGGTGCTAAGATGAAACAAAAAACAGATTACTGTGTTATCTATCAGAAGCAATTTTTTTTTTTTTTAGGCACATACTACAAATTCACTCTGTATTCTTCAGACAGTAGTACTTATCTGAAAACCTGGTTTCATTCAGTCTTTCCGTCTCTTAAGTACAGTACTGAATTGTCTACTTTCCTCAGGCATCTGAGTCATGGTATCAGGAGAACTGCACATTGGTTCCAAATGAAGCCAAGTAGCCTGAACCTTCAGCCATTTATCCAGGATCTCCTGTACCAACAACAGCTTTCCTTCCCATCCCTTATAAAATAGTATTAGTTCAAATGCTTTAATTGAAGCTTGCAGTAAAACATTTCCAGCAGACTGCTAAGATCTTCTTGGCGATTCGCATAGTCAGTACCAAATGCAACAGTTATAAGTTTTACGAGTTCAGCAGCATATCATTTTCACCTCGCCTGATTGCCTACATAGCAAAATCCACATTAATTCCTGCAACTGGATCATCTGTAAGGTTGATAGTAGGATTTCATGAACTAGGTTAATCCAGTAAATAGACTGACAGTGAATAAATGTAGCACACACTTCAGCATGTAATAGTATCCGTGGAGAAATTCACTTCAGTTCAGTATGTGATCTAGTTTCTGGCGTACACCAAAGCCCAAACTACTTTTCCTAACTGTTTGCTAGGATAGACAGGCTGAGATGGCAAAAGAAAGACATGAAAGTAACCTAAACTACTAAACCAAAAATATGTAGACATGTCCTAAAAAGACATGTGGTCTTAATTAAAGGATTTCAAGTAGTAAATAGCCCAACGGTTAAGTCACATTTTATTTCTGACTTCAAATTCCAAATGTGCATGTTGAACGCATTTGTTTGATAGATTAAAGTCTTTCAATATTACTGCAGACTACTATGGTTACACAATTTTATAATTCGAATCAGTCTTTCCTTTTGATAGCCAAAAATTCAAGGTCCTTTAGTCTATGATTTTTTTCTAAGTGTCCCAAATTTTTCTGCATCATTTAAAAATTATTAACACTATCATTTGACACTTCTTACTACCTTACTGATATCAGACAAATGTGATATTTTCCATTCTCTAATGTAACTGGTATTCCTAATTCACTGACATCAGCAATTTGCAAAAAATATCTAAAAATAAAACGCTATTTATAATCCTATAACAAGTACATATATTGTTCTTGACAATTTGACTCTTCACAAGGAGATAGTGGTGAACCAGTAATTTTTGACATCTCTTCCCAGTGCCTTTCCTCTACTTTGGATTTAACCTGTCTTGCTATTGCTAATGCATTTGGAGAATCATGAAAGGCCTTTTCTAGTTTATACAGTCACGCCAGTAGTTTCCTCCATCTACCTCTACTTTGTCTAGATTCCAGTCTGTAAGTGATCCCTCTGTCCAGCCTTTGTGTTTTCTGTTGAATTCACCCGTCATATCGTTCAGACGAAGATACAGAGCAAGAGTATTCTGGGTGTTTTTATGCTGAGGTACTGGCCATCCAAAGGACTCTTCCTCTGAATTAAACTGCTCAATCTGTTGAGACATAAGTGAGGTCTGAAATACAATCAAAGCTGTCCATGATACCAGGTCCTTACCACAGGGGTTAGGGAGGTTTTTCTGGTGTCTTGACTCTTTGAGTCACTAAACCAGTCTATTATGCAACTGCTGCCATTGACTGCAGTTACAGCAATCTTTAATCGTAAAAGCTCAGCATTTGTGCTAATTAATAGGGGAATATAGTTTGAGGTTTGCAATGGTACCTGGGCATTCCTCTGTAATTTGCATTACCAGGGAGGCTTTAACAGATGACAGTTAATAAAGAGCATCAGGAACTGCACTTTTAAGAACATAAAAGTATGATTTCTGTGCAAACCTATGTAAACTTAATCCACTGGTTCACTATGCAAAGTGCTGCCGTGTTGAGACCACATAGTAACAAATTACTGCGCTCAGTAAATTTGCAGTTTAAATTGCAAATCATGTAAAAATATTTCATAGTTGAATTAAGAATTATTTTGCCACATGTCAGTAACGGCATTACTAAGCAAACTGTTGATTCTAATAACACAAATATTAAGATTTATGATTTATACTATTGGACTAGTTTAGACTACAATCTGTATCTTAGCAGGAGCAAGATCCACTTTTGTATTTAACGCTCGAGCTTTTTTCAAATGCCTGTTGGCTTCCTGAATATCTCCAAACACACCAAGTTCTTCCACCTGATTTGCTATAGTAGGACACTTTATACCCGCAGAAAATCCAAGACCTCCAACATATTTGTACATGAGTATCTATTCCACTCAAATTCCAGAATTTGCCCTGAATCTTACTGTTACCTGCAGGGACTTATTGAGCTGACAGACACAAGTTTGGGTTCTTTGTCATAGGATACAGTTAGACATAAAAATTTCTGCTGTCTATGATGGACATAGTCAGCAGGCTAACAATAGAAAGCTAAATTCAAATGCCTAGTACATGTCAGATTAAAATAGAATAATAGGATCAATCAAATGACAGCCGAAGCTGAACAAGACAGAGGTGTCTCTTGTCTCAAAGCCATACAGTTCAAGGACAGCTTTTTCCTCCTATATACAACTCCACAACACATATTTCACAGAAAGTATTGGTAGGGGTCAATGTCTGAAACCAAGCATCAAACCATACAAAACAATAACATGTTTCAAGATAAGAGTCTATGCCGCACATTTATTTATAACACAATAACACCAGCTTCTTCTTCAGATATGCTGCATAAACATAGCTCACTATCCCAAAATATGTATGATCTATGCCCCAGTGATCGTGAGACTAAGGAGCGCAGGGAAACCAAAGCAGGCAGCTATACAGGCAGTAACTGTGACAGGTCAGCAATCCCTGTGGAGAGACTCCATCACTTAGATAACACAAGAAACTGAACTGTAAAAGCCTAGTAAATATAATGAAAAATTCTAACAGACATAAAATACATGAAAAGGATAAGAGATTAAAAAATAAAACCAAATAAAACAAACCTGAATCAAGATGCAGTTATGTAATAAAACTACCTTATTTGACATTATCCTAACAGCATAATCACACTTACCAGTTAATGCAGGGGGTTTTTTGAGCTATCATAAAGATTTCATACACTGCCACTGACTCCAAAAGAACTGCCTACATGCATAAATCAGGCCATGCATTTGTCTTTAAAGGATCTATCTGAATTTTACTATTTCACATACAGACAACTTTCATCAGCATCGCTGAACATTCTGCAACCAAAGGCTTTCAGAGTGCAAAATGTGAGATGTGGCTTGCAGTACTCGTGGATACGTGAAAAACGAATGACTGGAAAGTAGGCAAAAATTAGTTAATACCAAGAGTAATATAAAAACAACTACTTCAAACATTTTTTAAATATATGGGAAAATAAAATATGTAATTTTATCCATTATTTCATGTCCTATATGCCATTCAAAATTAGCAGCTCAAGGATCTTTAAACTATTGGCATTACAAAGATATCTGGCATTTGTGCGTACCATTAAAAACCATTACTGTTCAGTCAAATGTCTGCTGGTGAAAAGTTGACACATGCTGTCAGGAAGGCAACACAATTTACAGTGTCCACTAATTTCTGCTCCAGTTCAAGCATGTCATATATTTCCACTTTCTGCATACAGGACTAGGGAATAGAAATTAAAAGAGAAAACATTTTTTTATATAATTTGATGTCGAAATAATCCCTTAAGCAATTAATACTTAACTTTAAAAGCTTATTTTTACAAGGAAAATTAAATAAAATTAGAAATACATTATCTAAAAAGGTGCTACCTCATTTTTACAGCATATAACTTGCTAATGCAACTGCCTTACTAGTGATTTTACTGAATAAAATTCAAAAGAATGGGTGAAGCTCTATGCACAAAGGTTTGGACTAATGGAAGCCTATCCAGACAGCCTGTTGTAAACGCTGCAGCTCTGGAAAGAAAGCATGGTGCTACCAAGGAAAAATCAGTAAAATAACTACAATTATGATTAAAATAAAAATTATGCTGTTCTTTCAGATGTCAGGAGTTGCATCAATACACGTATCTCTCTGTATCGTACTCTCAACAGAACTGCAGCACCGCAGTTAAAACAATAATGCATAACAAAGCTCTGAAAGCCTCTTAAGAAAAGAGCTGCGTTAGTAGAAATGTTGGCCAATTGGACAGATCAATAGTACCGCAGTGTATAAATATTACTTGACATTGGTCAATCGAAGATATAGAAACATTTAATATGATGACACAATGTGATATCACTGGAAACATTTTTAGGTAGGGATAAATCATCCAGTAAATCTACGCTTCTGCTCTTTTGCCAGCAGTTTCTGTGCTCCAGAATGTACTCATTGCTATGGATCTAGAGAATATTTGGCTATTAAAAGAGTGCCCCAAACAGAGACGGATACACCTTTTCAGCAATGAGAGGGAAGAACCATTAGAAGGGGTTTGATGCTGTTACAATATTAAATGCTACACACGATTACCTGTAATTTGTTTATTCTCCAACACAAAGTTATAGCATAGCATGTATGCATTTTAAAGGCACTGTATTCTCATTTAGCACATCGCTCAGTTTCTAAACATTTTATTTTTTACTTGAAAAAATTACAGCAGTTATATCCTGTGTTAAACTTCACTGTAGCAAAAGTTCAAATCACTCAGACCCAAATTCAGTCAGCCACTCAGGCACCCAATTTATTTTAAGTGCACACCTGTACTGCACACATTTAATATTGGGCACATACATCAGAACTTTGCTGAACAGCAAGAGACTAAGACACATTACACTGCAAGTGTGGATAGAAGTGCCTCACTGAACAGGAGCCTGAATACATCAAAGAAACAGCAGGGTTTTGATCACAGAAGTGGCATCTGTAAGTGAGAAGCTGGAATTTT
The DNA here is from genome assembly GCA_011801015.1 of Ardeotis arabs. Classification (NCBI taxonomy): domain Eukaryota; kingdom Metazoa; phylum Chordata; class Aves; order Otidiformes; family Otididae; genus Ardeotis; species Ardeotis arabs. The sequence goes on along the minus strand of JAAGAY010006728.1, from coordinate 27,301 downwards.
GCAGTTACCCTAAATCTGCTAAATTTTAAATGATCATTCAACAAAGGATGTAACGGCAAAATTGCTTCATACAACTTTCCAGTGAGTGCTTTTTAAAGTTTTCTTGGGAAGAATTAAATACATATAAAGTTCCTTACATCTCAGTTTTCAACTCTTTGATTAGTTTAGGATACTGGGAATGGATATTGAGTCTTCCACGTCTAATTTGATTGTCTGAATTTAATTCAGGAGAACCAAGAGACACTAGCTGTTTGACTACACTATCTGTTCAGAAGCCTGAAGAACACGCATCTAAATTTCATTCTACTGGCATGTTGCCCACACTACAGAAATTACTTGTTACCTGCTTACACTAGCAGTACGGGGATTAAAATAAAACCATGCACTTATTCCAAGCTACTATATACAAATGCATTGCTTCCTGGAAATTAGTGAAAAAAACCTTCCAGAAAATACCTATATTACTTAACTAAATACCTATATTACTAACAGGCTCAGTCAGCGTTCCAGCCAGCCACACTGCTTCCTCACATGCTCTCCTACAGCAGTGGTCTCAAAGCTTTCTTGTTCACACATCCTTATCAGCAAGAAATTTTTGAGCATGCATCCCCAATACGTGTATATTTGTTTATAGACTATACAGGCATAGAACTGTACCAACATATTAATATTATGTACACAATAAAACATGCACAAAAAAAGTAATTTAAAAAGGATTAAATGAAGATGAAAGAAACAATATTTTAAATATTTTTTATTTATTAATTTTACAGAAACCTTTTAGCTTTCAATATTATTATTACTATCTTATCCTTCCTAATGGTCATTGTATGCTACCTAGTAGTGATAAAATGCTTCCTCATGTTTCCAAATTAAATATTTGTGTAGCTAGAATATGTTAGCAGATGTGGGAAAGTTAAGAGGTGTCTGATCCAGATTAAAGATATGATGAAAAATCAAATTATGCCACCAAGGACAAAAGCATATTCATAGTGGAATACATGGGAATCCATACTGCAAACATAACCTTCGTAATACTCAGTTTAGTTTTTGTGGATCAGACTCTTGTTTAGGAAATAAAATTGGATGTAATACTTTTTTTTTTTTTTTTTTTAAGGCCAGTAGATTCATAGTGACTGCTCCAGATGATGAATGCATGTACTGCTGTATGCATAATAATTCAGATATATTATTAGTCCTTTTTTATAGAAAGCTCTTGTCACTGGAGTTCATACCAAAAAAAAGCCAACAAAATTACCTGAGGACAACTGTGGTAGTAAGTTCACTGTTTTCTTGGCCAACTTCCCATTACCATTTGGCTTAAAAAAAATAAAGGAAAATTACAACTAGACATTTAAATTTCTCCTAATATTAGATTTCCGGGAATACTTAAAACTTGTAATCTAGCTGTAATTCTGGCTTTATCTTTTATATAATTTTTACACATAGAGTTTCATATCACTTCTCCTATTCTTCCTGAAGAGTTTCTGTGTAGACTTCAACTTTCTCAAAAGCCTTTGAAAAATCACTGCTCTAAAAAATTAATTTTAGGCTGGGAAGCATTTATGTTCATTTTGCCAAGATACACATAAAAGGTCGCACTACCGTTTACAGTGGAGTTAGCCTGCTGGAAAACCCTGATTCAGGCCTGCAACCAACCTTGCAAACTGTACACTGAGCATTATGAGTCTGTATATCCAGTTTGAAACATAAAAGCCCCTTTGTTAAAACACCACAGGCAAAGGACCAGTAGGGTATTTTTACTGTAGAAAATTCAACATCACTAGGAATTCCCAGTACATTTTCTAAAACAGTACCAAAGCCTGGTTTGGATTTTGCAATGGGAACTACCCTCATACTCAGCATACCTTAGGGAGATTCAAACAGGCTGTACGCTGTGCTGGCAAACACGCAAAGGGAAATCCTCGCTGTCTCCCTCGAATACTGAGTCATTCAGCTGTTAGAAGCTGTATCTACAGAAGGCAATAGCACATTCAGCGCACATGGCCATACCCTGTTCGGCGTTGTTATTCCTTTTGCTAGACAGTTACGTTTTCTTTTTTCATTACATGATCAGGAAACTGGAAGTAGCAAACCTGTTTGTACTCTTCAGAGAAGGAAAGACACGGTTAGGTTGCGAATATTAGGAACATTAGAGAGAAAATAAATTCTTGTGCATATAGTATTTTTCATTATCAGAAAAGCTTTCTTCTTATCGAGAACTAAGAACTCCTATGCTGCGGTTTATTCTTTTTCCCTTTTCCCCCACATTTCATTCTTTTTCTGCAGTGACCAGTTAAACACAATTTATTTACATAAACACAATACCAGCTGATTTTAATCAGTTTTTCCAAGGCCATAGGAGGACACAGCACTAAAAATGGTTTACAACTCTTTTTTTTTTGCCTTCCTGTGTTTGGTTAACATCTCACTTTCATCTGAAATCTCACAGTCATACCTAACAAAACAATCTAAATTTAACTTCAGAGATAAAAACAAGATCAAAAGATCAAAACAATGAAAAGGCAAAAAGATTAAGAGAAAAAGGGAGTACACACAAATATAAAGTGAGCACTCCTCAGCATCTGTTTTAGAACTGTCCTAAAAGCAATTTTAAAAATGGAGCAGACTATTAAAACACCAAAACTCATCATTATGAGCCAAAGTCAACAAAACATAGACATTCACCATCATACAGTTCATATATTGTTACGTAATAAGAAGTTTAGCAGACTGGGACATCAATGCAACAGAAAAGGATCAGTGACACAGTAATATTCAATAAAGAAAGGGGGGGAAAGGCCATAGGTAACACTTTTATCATTAAATTTTCATTTTCTGAGAGATTCGGTGGCATGGGGGTTTTATTCCACCTTGATGCCTCAGTTAAATTCCGGGGTGCCAGTAATCAAGAATACATTTCTTTCACCCTTCAAACAGAAGCAAAAGTATTAAACAGTAGGTAACAGTGTGGTTTACTCCATGGAATTAACAAAAACTTCAATCAAAATACTATGTACGGTGAAGTATTTTACTGACTAGATGTTTTGGTTTTAATGTGAAAAAAAGTGATCCTTTAATTTTTAATGAAAGTACTTACTGGCATGTTCTGTATGTTTTGATTAGAGCAAATAAATAATGTTTGAAAGTACAACAAATGTAATAACTCCTGAGTGTAAAAAATTAAAATTCTCAGATTTGAGTATTGCTTTAAAAATTACTTCAGGAAGGGGTTTTTTTCTTCCCCAGAGGTTTCAGATGACAGACTGAAAAACATTAACTAGCATGAAAATGGAACAAGATGTTTGAATGCCATGGAATCACAGTTTCTTAAATGCCTACAACTCATCTCTTAAAGCTGCATTCCTAAATCACTCCAGCAGTTACAGAAATCTCAACTGAACAGTAAGTGAACACACCAGAACTTATTCTGGATGGAACTCCATCTAAAATCTCTTTTGGCTCTGTTTTTTTTTCCTTTTATATATATATATACGTGTATGTATATTTTTGAGTTCTCTCAGATTTACTCTTCATGGACTCACTATAGTTGTATATAAATTAATCATTAATTATACTTAACATTGTAAAGGCCTTTAATGAAGCAAGCAAAGCTTTCTCATAGAGGCTTCTAATAGTAGGGGAATTTATAATGATTGGTAATTGAAAAGGATTTCTGTAAAGAAAAAGTTTTAGTCATCAAAATTCAAGTTTAAGGGTGTTAAATCAAGAGTGGATACTTGAACTCTTACATTCGTAGGCAGGACTTGAATTTTGGACAGCACTTAAAATGCAATTAGACACAATAATTATTCCAAAAAGATAATGAATTTAACACTTCAACTCGCCATGAATGGTGAGACATTATACTTCAGACAAATTTCCAACGGGGACAAATAAACCATACATTTTTTATTTAAATTTTTTTTTTCAAAGACATAACCAGGCCTATCTGTTTTCCTTGTATAACTTATTTTTATCCAGACTAACAATATGGAAGCACAAATATAAGTAGTGGTTTTGTAAGTAAGAAATAATTCCTATGAAATATTAGAAAATTTCCCCCTATTTGAAAAAGGTGGGTTTTCTTAAACTTTATGATCTTTATTAAGTGAAGTCTTGTTATGCATATCTCTTGAGTATGGAATAATTAATGCATGAAAATCAAATTGAAGACAGAGCTAGAATAGTTTTTTCTTCCCTAAAAGAGTGATTATTATTTACATACTGATTTTTTGTAAAAATCATTCACAGAACCACGTTCAGTCAGATAGATGAGGCTTCTGCTCATATCACAATGGAGCTACTGGCCATCAAGGAAATATCACTTTGCAAATTGTTTTAGAATCATAAAATAATTAGGGTTGGAAGGGACCTTTAAAGGTCGTCTAGTCCAACCTCCCTGTCCCCTCCCAGGGGACATCCCCGACTAGATCAGGTTGCTCAGAGCCCTGTCCAACCTGGCCTTGAATGTTTCCAGGGATGGGGCATCCACCACCTCTCTGGGCAACCTGTGCGTAAAGAACTTCGTCCTTCTATCTAGTCTAAATTTAGTTAGTTTAAAACCATTACCTCTAGGTCTGTCACAACAGGCCCTGCTAAAGAGTTTCTCCCCATCTTTCCTATAAGCGCCCTTTAGGTACTGGAAGGCCACCATAAGGTCTCCCCAGAGACTTCTCTTCTCGAGGCTGAACAGCCCAACTCTCTCAGCCTGGCCTCATAGGAGAGGTGCTCCAGCCCTCTGATCATCTTTGTGCCTCTGGACTCGCTCCAACAAGCCCACGTCCTTCTTACGTTGGGGGCTCCAGAGCTGGACGCAGTACTGCAGGTGGGGTCTCATCAGAGCGGAGCAGAGAGGCAGAATCCTCTCCCTTGACTTTGCTGGCCGTGCACCTTTGGATGCAGCCCAGGATGTGCTTGGCTTTCTGGGCTGCAAGTGTGCGTTGCCAGCTCCTGTTGAGCTTCTTGTCTACCAGCACACCCAAGTCCTTCTCCTCAGGGCTGTTTTAGAACAGCCACCACAGTAACAGCACAGATGTGCAACACAATCCTACGGTTACTGCACCACAAAAAACATTTTTAAAGACAGTGAAAAGATCTAGGTTTGTCTGCCTCAACAGAAACAAAGCAAGTTACGGGTGAAAACTTAAACACCTATTTCATCTTCACAGCCACTCTGAAGGAACACTAGAATGAGCTTGAGTACCTGTCAGTTCCAGTTTAAAAAAGAAAAAGGAGTCTTTATTTACTATCGAGAATACCATAGCACTGACAAAAATATGAATGCTTTGTGGTTGGTGTAGGTATCCTGACTTACTGACTGGCTGGAATTGTGTTTGTCACAGGAAGCCTCTGTTCACACTCTTCTCAAAGGTGAAGTTTTCCTTTCAGTGAAGGCAGCAGTTCTGTCCCAGTTGTTACTGGGTCAGAAATCATGCTTCCTCTTCTGTTGTGTTGTGAAAGCAACAAAAACTAGCACTGTCACATGAAATATTGATTCTTTAAATAGCTTATGTAATGCTCCAGCCCTTATTTATAAGGGCTAACACTACATTAGGGCTAGTTAGGTAAGACTTTTTATGTCATAATTCATGTACCTGCTTTTAATTAAGAAATGTCCTTATACTGTCATGCTCTGGGAGGTGACTCAGTAATTCAGCTTGTAACGTTACCATTAATTTGGTAGACTTTCTACACACTGACGCATTCTGTAGCTTGCTCACTTCTCCAGTGCTGAGTGGGCCAAGCAGTATTTTCAGTTTTGTCAGCTGCCAGGTTCTTAAGGTACAGGATGATTTGTTTCTGAAATAAACACACATTAAATGTACACTTTTATCTTGCCCCAATTAAAAAAAAAAATTTCCAAGCATAACTTGCCTTACTTGGCAAGAATACGAACACAACTGTCCTGGTAAGAAGATGGTCAGCTATTAACTAGACGATGCATTTTTCTAACGTGTCTCCTTCCTTAGAAGGCCTTTTGAAAAGACAGAAATTCCAAGCTCTCTCTAATCACTATTAAACAGAATAGTTTGTTTTCTAGATGTCTTTAAAAAATTTTAAAACGGAAAAAAAAGGCAGCATTCTTGATAAGAACCTTCAGTGCGGGAAATGTAAACATTCAGATAATTTCTGATCTTAATGCTGCAAAGCAACACCAAAGCGAGCACATGAATACACCATTTCTTTCACTAAAAAGAAAGCCCATTTGTGCATTTCTAACAATGAGAAAGCTTTCGTATTATCAATGAAACACGTCTTTGTAAGAAACATTATCCAGACCAAAACAAGTCACAATCTCTTTTGACCATAATTCCTTTTCTGAAGGAAAACTGTTTTGTTTTTCAAATTCAGCCATCTACTTGAAAATGAAACAACTGTACAGCCAGTGCCCTAGAAGGCTACTGTGTGCAACAAACATTCAACTCTCCTCACACGGTCATTCAGCAAAGGCCATTCGAATTTAACATAGAAGGTATCGCCTCAGTAAATACTGCAAGGCCTAACCAGACCATTACATATAGGAACAAACCTTTTATGTATAAAAAATAGGCACATATAGAGTTCCAGGAATGAGTAGTTAAGTTCATGAGTCATTAGGAGTAGTCAGCATGGGTTCACCAAGGGGAAGTCATGCTTGAGCAACTTGATAAACACCTCTGTGGCAAAATGACCGGCCAGTAGATGAAGGGGGAGCAGTGGACATTGCCTACCCAGACTTTGGCAAGGCCTCTGACGCTCTCTCCCATAAGATCTGCATAGACAAGCTGTTGATGTGTGGGCTGGATGACCAGTGAGGTGCACTGAAAACTGGCTGAATGGCCAGGCCCAGGGTGTCTGTGATGATCCGTGGACAAAGTCTTATCAACATATATCAGTACGTGAAGGGAGGGGGCAAAGAAGATGGACCCAGGCTCTTGTCAGTGGTGCCCAGTGACAGGAGAAGAGGGAATGGGCACAAACTGGAACACAGGACGTTCTGCCTGAACATAAGGAAATACTTTTATACCGTGAGGATGATTGAGCACTGGAACAGGTTGCCCAGAAAGGTGGAGTCTCCTTCCTTGGAGATACTCAAAAGCCTTCTGGACGAGGTCCTGGCCAACCAAGTCCAGGTGGCCCTGCTTCAGCAGGTGAGTTGGACAACATGTCCTCCAGAGATCCCTTCCAACCTCAACCATTCTCTGATTCTGTGAAGAAATGAAAAACACAGAAGTTCTGAAAAAAGGCAAAGTTTATTTATTTTTTTTTAATATAAAAAGATAATGAACTACATAGAAATATTACTTCAGTCATCTTAAAATGTTATTCATCGCTCATTTACATTTGGTAATTCCCAGTAATATTGCAGGAAGCAAGATAGACTAAAAATTGTCTACAATGTATGTATTTACATTCAACTGCAGTTATGCATGCACAACAGTATTTTTAAATAAATCAAATGCACTTACCCAAACAAAATGTGATTCAAGGTATATTTTAAGTTTACATAAAGTACAAATAAAGTCTTCAAAACTTAAGTTCCTTGGGTAAGACCAATTTTCATTTATTTAAAGATAAGTTAGCTCCAAAAGTAGTAAGAAATGTAAACATCAGATACCATAATAAAAATCTTAAGGAATAACAACTTTGTCATAAAGTGCTGGCATGCTTTCAGCTTTATTTTCCAGATGTTAAAAAACAGAATAGTAATGTACAAAGACTTTCACAAGCTTCCCAGTTGTGGTTTTTGTTCAGTAATATCTTTGCAGAATTTTAAAATTTAACAATTTTATAAACACTCTTTTCTACCTTTATCCATTACAACTTTTTGACATTTTCTTCTTTATCTAAAGTGAACTTTAACTTCGACGTATGTACAAAGTAGGTTGTATTTTTAATTTACACAGCTGAAATTAGACACCATGCTGGTAGAAAACACAAATGGTTAGGTAAGACTCCAACTGGGAAAAGCCAAGGACTTTGAAAAGTAAGGGTATAAGGTACCTGAACACAATCCAACAAGTGCTTCCAGCAAAGTCATTTTATAATTACGTATGTCACCAGTATCACTGAAAAAATCTACATGAGGATTAGTACATAGAGGAGACTCAGTGTAGTTCATTTACACCTAGGCATCTGAGCTTCGTATGTGCTGTCTGTTACTTCATTTCACATGAGATTAAGTCTTGGAAAAGTTTTACTTCTTCTGACAAACATAAGCTGAAAGATAGTCTTTCTTACACGCCTTACACCTCAGTTGACTTTTCACTTGTTGACCCACATGTCACCCAAAATAAAGACAACAGTCCTGAATTTCCCCATGCATTATGGTAATACCTTATATTGAAATTTATGTGTAAAAAAACCTGTTCCTTCCTTGTGAGAAGATAAAATACAGCCTTTAACTACTCACTATGTTGCCCTCTCAATCACACATTGTTCTAAAACCTCAGTCTGTCCACAGGCACACTTCAAAAAAGATTATCAGATTGTGATATTTTATTATATAAACCAAACCAAATAAAAAATTATCAAGTCTAAGCTCTGAGGAGTGGAAAATCCCAAAAGTATTTTAAAGTGCCACTTTCAAAATATTTGTAAGAGTTTTAATACATTCCCTACACAAAAACTTCCAGCTTCAGTGTCACAATTAGGATTTTATCTTGTCAGGATTAGTTTCAGGCTGTTAAGGCATGATGGGTGTTTGCTTTAAGTCAAAACTTGACATAGGCATTATTTCCTCAGAGTCTAGGAACAGGAAGTGGAAGGGATATAACTTAAAAAAATAAACAAACTCACCAAACAAACCAAATTTAAAGGCTTAAAACAATTATTAGGTAGTCTGACTTTAAATACTAACACACTGCAGTCCATTTCTCAAAGCGGGCATGAAGCTAAGTTATTATGGATAACACTAATTGACAGAAAGATGCATTGCACTTCTACATTAGAGGGGCATAATGAGCTTTTAATTGCAGCTTCATTGGCAAAAATGGTTATTTTCATTCAGTTGTTACTTTTAACTCTAAAGAGCCTTTTTGTTTGGGAGGTTTTCCTGTGGGTTTTTTTTTTGTTAAGATGAGGAATGGATCAATACAGGTAGACAATCCTATCTCAGAGGCTTTACGAAAGTAACTAACAAGGTTATCAATTATTCACATCAGCATGGGATCCTTATCCTCTTCAAATAGAACTTCCTGATAAGAAGCAATGGACCACCAACACAAGAACTGACGATGTACCCATTTTCTATTTGAGCATTCCAGAGATCCAAACAGGAAGAGCATACAGAGTATCCATTATAAACCCTAAGTGGGCTATATCTGTAAAGCAGAAACATTTCCTTAACTATTAACAATCCTAGAGAAAAAAGCAGTTTTCCAAATGGCCCCAAGAGATGTATCATATTCCCAAAACATATCAACTTCAACTGCCATTTAGAGTGATGAGAATGGGCACAAAGAAGCCCAGTAAGACAGCTAGATTCAGTTTCTCTGCTTAGATCAGTTTCTTATTAAGGCTAGTCATAAAAACGTGCATGTATTCCACCACTGTTTGGCAAAGCTTGAGTTTAAACAAACTCATTTTCAGGTTTTAGTTTGTCCACTCTGGCATAATTTTTGGACTAAAACTTGAAAAGTGCAAAAATATTTAATTATATCTTCTTAAAAAAATAATTAATTTATTGGTGCAACAACCCCAATTTCTAAGGGGTCACATCCATTGCCAGCAATGGATAGAAGAGGAAGCACCAGCATAAAAGAATCAAAGTGCATTTCCAGTATGCCAATGCTGCGCGGATTGGCAAGCCATCATCTTGTATTCGCTACTGGAATAGATTACGCTGAATTCATGTTATAAAAGTCTGTATTACACATTAACATACGAAGTCTGTCATGAAGTCTTGGGGATACTGCAATGAATCATCAAAACGGAAACGTTTCGAGACTGTACTGCTGTCCTCTGGAATGTTTTCTTTGTCTTCCTTCTTGCTGCAGGTACCATTACAACTAGATTTCATATTCCGCTCTTCTGAGCATTTTGTTGTGTGTCCTGGCATCAGAGAAGAGCAACAAGTTTCTTCAGGGCTACACAAGAGTATGAATTCCCCTTGCTGCAGCCACAAATGAGAAAGACAGGCCTCTGCTGTGGGTCTTTCCCTTTGAAAAAGAAAAGGGTTGCTTAAGTTAATTTAAGAAATACTTAAAATGTAATTAAAAAATTAATATTGCTGCTTTTCCACCACTACCACAGCTGCTAAAACACATATGAGACCCTATTATAGTTAAGTATCAGCAATGTGCATCTAGATTTTAGTTGACCACTTTCCCCTACTGCTGAGTGTCAGAACTGGTAAGCTTTTCATCAGAACAAAGAACAGGTATTTCTCAGCAGGTATTCATAGTCCCTTGGAACGTTTTCAACATTGTGTAAATATATGTGCATGAGCTTATACCTTTGAAGTCAAGTGTTTTATACAGGCCATTGCAAATAGGGAGGCTAACGAATATTCAGGCATTGGGTTTTCAAGGAGGGCCAAATAACATGTAATCAACTCTATCTGACATTTTGCAGCATTTTACTCTTGCAATTAATCATAAACTGGTGTAAACTCTTCCAAAATGTAGTTACTACCAAACAAGCTACAGACTCACAAAACTGTTCCTTGGATAACCTAGTACACTGCTACTACGATTTTCATCATATTCTGCATTGTTAAGTTCCACAGAACCTTCTGGAAACGCAATAGAGTCTGCTACTTGTCCTTAACTCTACCAGAACACGCGAGTATTTTTTGGTCAGAGAACTGTAACCTTACAGAGCTGACTATCTGAGGACAGATTTTTCCTCTTAAGATTCAAGAAGGTATAGTCATTAAGAATTGGAATGGGCCGGGACAAGAGGTTATTGAGGAAATAATGATGACTCTGAGATGGCCAGAGGCAAGAAAGCAAGTAGTAACTGTGACAGAATGTCAAACATCCTGCAGGTTCACACTAACATTTATCAAAGCGTGCTCTTCATAGTTGCTTCCCTCATGATACTATGGTTTTTGTGAGTTATTCCAGATATTGACAAACCCTCTATGTGAGATGTCAAAATACAAAGGACCATTCATCCTAGGTATGTCCAGACATGAGTCCTTACTTCGTCAAAGTAGGCACTTCATGGATATCATCTCCCATCGTGCCCTCCTATCAAAGAAACTTTTTCCCAACCAAACAACAGGTCACTTCTGCTTGCTGCAGGCTCTCTGAAGAGAGGGACTACTGTCTCACCACAGATGACAATACATAGCACTATAACTGATAATAGCCGATCATGCCTAGTAGAACATGACTGACTGACTACTAAATATTATTGCCCCACATATACCTTTTAGCATGTTTTTGTTGGGTTTTGGGGTTGGTTTTCTCCCCCCGCCCCCTCTCCTCCTTTTTTTTAAATTGCATTTGCTGGTCCAACAGTTAAAGCTATACAGCAAAGGCAGAGACAGTTAATGTCTATAATTCTCCCACTCTCAAAGACTATCTTCTCAAAGTTCAGCTACTTTGAAAGGCCTTGATTAGAGTCTAAACTCCCAAAGAATGCAAAATTATGGAAACGTGCCTTACAAACAAAAAGAAGTTTGTACTTTTGATTGTTACTTACTCTGGATTTTTGATGAGAAGTTTTTGAATGAAGTCTTTGGCAGGCTCTGAAACTGATGAAAATGTTTCTTCTGAATAATCCACATTAACTTGGGATATATTAAGGTAAGTTTCTTGATTATCAGCTCCCACAAATGGAGATTCTTGTGTCAGCAGCATGTATGAAATTACACCTATGTTCCTGAGATAACAACACAACATATAATCCTACTAGGATACCTAAACAATATACCTCCCCATATTTATTGTGCTGGAGATCAAACTTCCTGATGTATACCACACTTAAAGAATTAGAAATACCATGTGACATCTCACTTCCATGCGATTCCAGCATGTATACACATGCACAGGCAAGGAAAGCTATGTATATATCTCAATGAAGGAATTTTTGAAAATTGCTTACTTTTAATATAACCTTTTCTTCCCATTGTTACAAAAAGGAAATACATCACTTTTATACAGCCCATTCTTGGACATAGAGCAATTCTGGATGACAGAACTGCAAAAAAGACAGACTTTCTAATTTGCATGTAAATAAAACTCCATCTTTCACCACAATTCTGGATTAAGTCTCAAAGACTGAGATTCAGTCAACCTTTCTGTACAGTCAGCACAATATCCTCTTGCCGAGATGTTTTTCCCCAAGAAAGTGAACCTGAGTGCTACACATCATGCGATTTATTGTAAGTCTTAGGTGGTTTCTTGATGCGTAATAAAAACAGGTTTTGTGATCTGAGAGATCAAACCTCAGTACTCATTACAGTGTGGAAACGTGCACCTGCTGTGTTTGTCATTCTGACTAGAGTGCCAATAGGCTGTTTTTATGTCTTCCCACAAAAGCAGGCAAATAATAAGTGCTTAAAAAACATTCAAGAACAGATTTAATTACTATTATGAGTTGAGAATTCCAAAGGAGTATTAGATCATAGCAACTTTTAAAACTGAATTTTAATTATTTCCATGCTTAAGAAGAGCATATGAATATTTTATGTTTTTAAAGAAAAATCTCAAAGTTAGCCTTTACACTAACATAGCTCATTAAATTAATAGGCTACAAAGGTATACTTAGTAAAGCTGTGGATTAGTTTTAGGTACTCATCTCATTTTTTTATGACTCATTCTGCAGATACAGCTCTAAAGATCAGAAGTAGAGAATGGATTGACAGCAGCCCTGAGGAGGACTTGGGTGTGCCAGTGGACGAGAAGCTCAACGTGAGCCGGCAATGCGTGCTCTACTCCACTCTTGTGAGACCCCCACCTGCAGTACTGCGTCCAGCTCTGGAGCCCCTCGCATAAGAAGGACATGGGCCTGTTGGAGAAGGTCCAGAGGAGGTCCAAATAGAGGGAGGTAGATTCAGATTAGACATTAGGACATTTTTTTACACTGAGGGTGGTAGAACACTGGAACAGGTTGCCCAGAGAGGTGGTGGATGCCCCGTCCCTGGAAACGTTCAAGGCCAGGTTGGATGAGGCTCTGAGCAACCTGATCTGGTTGGAGATGTCCCTGCTCCTTGCAGGGGGGCTGGACTAGATGACCTTTAAAGGTCCCTTCCAACCCTAACTATTGTATGATTCTAATATAGAAAGTTAAAATACTACTTATAATTTGTATAATAAAATTATTTAACAATAACAGAAATGGGTAGGGAGGAGCGTTCAAAAGTACTTAATTTCTGAAGCATGTCATCCAAGAGTAAGTAATACCTAGAAGTATGCTATCCAACCATTGCTGTCGTTCCCTTAGAACAAATACCTATACTGTGCGTGCTCAGAAGGCACCTGCATTCCCTACTAGGTGTGCAACAGACCCATATACAGCAATTCCTGTAAGTCCCAAATTATATCCTGAGGGCTCCTTCCTCTCCCAATTCTCCCTCATTTGGTCAGCACAGCAACAGAAGGGTATTCTTGGAAGCCAGAGCAAACTGCATCAGAGTTGGAATCTGGCCCCTAGATTGTTAAGTGGTCACATCTACCTCAATAAAATGAGTCAACATGTAGAACCTACCACATATCTGTAGCTGTGGTAATAGGATCGTAGTTTAAGATTTCTGGAGCTAGAGAAAGAGATAAGGAGAAGAAAAACACTTTAATAGATAGATTATTCAAGTGGCCTTGAATCATACACTACATTTCTGGCAGTTTTTTGCCAACCATTATTATAAGACTAAATATGCAGTTTCAATAATCAAGTTTACTATTTTCAAGCCACAATGGTGGAAAAAAAGCTATTTCCATTTGATTAGACACACCAGTGCTTAATTGATTCACACTAAAACGGCACTGTACGGCCTAAAGTCTATTCTCTCCAAGTACTCAAATGCATGCACATAGAAGATTTTTCTATGATGTTTTCAACTGTGTAGCTTTTTAAGGGGAATGCATAAAGTGTTCAGCATGCCGCAAAGCCAGATGACCAAGCCAGTTTTAGGATCAGTGGCTGTCAGGATATGCTAGATAGCAAGTTATTCACTACAGATTTCAGTGCTCTTAAAATTGAGTGTAGGCAGACCATTAAGGAAACCTGCCCCTCAGAGAGGGCAGAGTGTTAATGGCAATCTTTCCCTTTCCAAGGAATATTTTAATCTCATTAAATCATCATACTAAATGGGATTCCTAATTCAAATAGCATTTCTTTGTGCATGCTAATGTTGTATTTCAACTGTAAACAAAGAATTTAACAGCCAAAATGTCTTGATTCAACAGTCTGCATCACAGCAAACACTACACCATGAAATTAGAGGTGTACTTGTTGATTTAATTTGGGATTTTTTGGGTACAAACATTTCTTGACTACTCTAATAAAAAAAAATAAAAAAAAAAAAAAAGCTCAGAACATGTTGCCTTGTCCTGTTGTTCTTTCTCCAGTAACGACTGATAAGTTCATAAGCACAGGACATGAACTGCTTCTGTTTTCTCAAAACCACACAACAGAAATTGTGAAGCAACTCTTCCATACCTAGGTACTCTGTTGTTCCCATGATCTGTCGCAGTTCACTAGAATTCTCAAGCTTCCGAGACATACCAAAATCTACAATTTTTACATCACCAAGAGGATTGACGCTGCTTAGCAAAATATTTTGAGGCTGGAATAGAAAAGATTCACTTCTCAATTAATAAAATACAAGCTGCAAAAAACACCAATGTATATTTCCACTTCTATTATGCAATACTTATTGCTAATTTAAAAAAAAATAATCTCCAATACACTCATTTTTCTTGTCATCTTTGTTAGGTATTTAATAAATTACTTGGATTATCATAATATTAAATTGAAGATAAAGTACTAAAATAAGAAGCCTGCTGCAGCCTTACCTTTAAATCAAGATGAACAATATTGTTTTCATGCAAACAGCAAAGTCCTTCAAGTATTTGTCTTATAAGTCTTACAATATCTCTTTCACCAATTCTGTCATCCAGATCTGCGACACATAAGTCAAATATTTCTCCTCCGGCAGCACTGAAACACATTCAAGAACACTTACATGTTAAGTTTGAATTTTCAAGCTTAAGTGAGGAAAAATTCTATATGCAGTACCTATTTATATAAGATATATTCTGATTCTCAGAGAAGCTGGGAATATTGTTATTATTGCCTTTTTTTTTTTTTTTTTTTTTACATACACATACACCAAGACACATCATATAACTAGCCATAGCCAGCAACAGCGATTGAAACACTGAAACAGAACTTTGTGGCTGAAAACGCTTTGGTAGCCTCAGATATGCTTTCCTGTAACCAAGTGTGAAGATGCCTTCTGGAAGATGAGTTCTATCATCATTCCCTAACAAAACCCGCCTTTCTCTTCAAGTCCAATCTAAAATTTCTTCCATTACAGTTCCATAAGTAATTCAAAGCAAGAAAGCCCAGTAGTATTCCTATTCTCTGAATTTGAGAGTAAAAATAATCTTTTTTTTTCACATGACGCAGCTGTGATATAAATGTAAGAACTACAATGCAATGAACAGCTAGAGTTGCTGAAGAACATTTCTGGAGTGGGAGCAAACTGCCACCCTGAGTCCTTCCATTCCGACGGAAGACTAAAAATCAGAGAGGTACCAGGAAGAAAATCTAGCATGCTCCTGATGCCTACAATACACAGTTGTCTAGTCAGTTAGTGAGCAGTATCTTCCAGAACTCTGGTAGACACAGAATATTCAGAAATACAAGGACTCAGCTCTGTCACTTTGAAATCTACCATTTCCACACTAACAAAGATGAGATTGACAACCTTCACATTTTCACACAGTGTCTCATACATATACTTCTCAGAAAAAGGCAGTTGTTTACTTACAGAAAACCCTGCTTTAGTACAGGATAAAGGAAGCATCAAAATAACCACGTTGCATATGGTTTATTAATTATACTTCTACACTTTGCGACAGTGTCATCTGTTTCCGTTCGTGCTGGGTTTGAAATCATTATTCAGCCTGCTCTAACTGCCTGAAGTTTCTCTCTTAAGGACAAAGAGCTACCTCAAAACTACCCATCAGTAAGTCTGAATTTCAATGTCACCAAAATGACAGAGTCTATTAAAAAAGCTAGATAATGGACAACATGGATAAACACAGTCACTGACCTGCTGGAGTCGAGGTGTCAGTAATGCCTTTCCTAGTTGCCTTTATGACACAATGTAGATGGGGTAGAGGCAGTGCATGTTATTTACGTCAACTTTAACGAGGTGTCCAACACAGTCTCCCATAGTATTCTTGTACCCAAGGTGCTACATTATGGTCTGGATGAGTGGACACCCAGAGGGATAAAAAGCTGAAGAGCTCTGCTGCAAGGGATTTGGGTATCCTCACAGACAGCGAGCTGAATGCAGCAAAGAAGGTCAGCAGCACCTTGGGCTGCAGTAACGGGAGTACAGTCTATAGGCTGAGGCAGGTGACTCTACCCAGCACACCAGACCACAGCTAGAACGCAACATCCTGTTTTTGGCTCCCTAGTTCAAGGAAGACATTAACAAGCAAGTTCAGCACCAACTGAGAAAGTGAGTAAAAGAGCACCAGGTAGCCTGTCGAATACATAAATGTAAAATATCTTCAGAAAAATAACCTAATAGAATCCTACGCAATGCCAAACTTTGAACTGGCAGGTAAAGATCAGGAAATTTTGATTGACAGGTCTTTGAAATAATTGGACCAACATGCAGAGCAGTCAAAACAAAAGCCAACATACATGGCTATCATCAGGAAGGCTACTGGGATCAAAAACCAGTAAAATTATGCTCAGTATAAAACCCTAGCACGTAGTTCTGGTTTCTGTATCTTCAAGACCCAGGTAAGATCAGTGAAGATAAAGAGAAGGGCAAGTAAGACGACAGACAGTTGCTTTACAAGAAGAAACCAAAGAGACACCAACTCTTCTTCAGTTTGGATAGAAGATTGTGGGTGAGCTTATGAATGAGACTTACAAAAACTAAAGTTGGTTCAGAGATAAACAAAGAACTGTTATTCACTAAATCCCACAACATGAGAACTAGGAGGCATCTGATGAAACTAGCTGATTAGTTTAAAACAGATTAAAGCAAGTGTTTCTTTCACACAGTATGTAATGAACATCTGGCATTTAGGTTCAAAAAAGGACAAAACAGATTCGCAGGCTACAGGTCCATAAACAGATACTACAAGCAGCAGGCAGAGAGGTATCCTCAGTACAGTACCTCTGGTTGCTGGGACAGTAAAAATCGGACGTGCTCATATGCTCCTTAGCTCTTACTAAATGGCATCTCCCTACAGCCATTGCTGGAAACAGCAGCAGATTAGACAGACCATTGATCTGACTGGGCCTTTCTCAGTTCTTCAATGAACAAACTAGAAGGATTTGAAATTAGTACAGCTGTAAAACGAAGTAGTACAGCTGCCAGGTTTCTCTCTGAATAACTGGACTCCTATAATTATCTCTGGCCCTCAGATTAGACAAGTAACAATCTCGCTTGTGGGCTTTTGAAGAAGTATTCACGTCTTTAGTAATTCCCTCTACAAAGATGGCCTTATTAAGAACTAGCAGCCATTTCTCTCCTTTATTTAGACAATGTGCACTTACACAACTGATTCTTACTACTAGATCTTCCAAAGAACCTCACTAGTACAATCCAACAATAGTGAGGACCATATGTAGGAGGAAAAACACAGCTAAGCAGGAAATGCTTATAAACTATTTTATGAGTAAGAGACTAATTTCTTGCAATTCTTTTAAAGTACTGCTTCAGAGTTCTGATAATGAGGAAAAAAAAATAAAATGCGTGTATTCTGGTACAGAGGGATATAATTTAGAAGCATAATCAGCCCTCTGCTTATCCCAGTAGAACTAGGAACACTTTACTGCAAGACTTCTGCATACTACTCCAAAGTAGACCATTAACACCAATGTAGTATAAGGAACTTGTTTCTTTACAGAGCTTTAATAAGCCAGACTGAGTTAGCTGAGCTGAAACAGAAGCAGTAAAATCAGTATGCCTTTTATGTGAACTTGCACTTATTCTTGGTAAGAAGTTCAAAACTGTCATCTGGACTTTGTCTAGACTTCTACATTATTTATTATTTTAGCCTTCTCAGAACAACAAATATGCTAGGGATCATCTAGTTCCAGGAAAAAAAAAAAAGCAGCTTTTTTTTTTTTTTAAGATTATCTAGCTACATTTTTTGGAAGAAGTGAAGGAATTTATCATAGTGTGTGCAGATCGCCATTAACAGCTCTTCAAATACTTCATACATGAAACTTAAATCCTAGAGGGAGACTTCCTGAATTAATTTCACAAACTGCATTTTTGTTCCTTACATTCCAAACAAAAATTTACACATAGAGCAAATATGACAGATAATTAAAATTAAATTCCCAAATTAGACTTGTTTTCAGAGCTGATGAGAAGCCACAGGGACATCCAAAGAGATATGGGAATTCTGGAGGAAACAGCTCCAAAAGGCAAGTAGTTTTAAAACAACAAAACCACTAAATTTAGAAGTTCAGCACTCACAAATGAATTGCAAGTTTTTGATCACCAAAAAACATCAAGCAGAGACTGAAGTTCATAGAATATGGATGTGCTCAGCTTCTCGGAGATCTGTGCACCTGGTATCAGTGACTACTTTTGGGTTTTTTAGGGGGTATGATTTAAGATGCAACGAAGCACTGTGCAGCTTCTGTGAGATTCAAGAACATTCTCTCCTGTCAGCTTGAAAGCATGAAAGATGCTTTTAAGAGGGGGGAAAAAAACAAAACCAAAACCAAACCAACCACCACAACCCCTAAAAACCAAAAGTACAACAACAAAAAAACACTTTAGAGTTTGTATTCAGGTTTTATATTAGATTAGTCTGACTTGAAAATTGATCAGTGTTTTTACAAAAATCCAGCTACCAGAAGAAATAATCTGCTTAAATTAAAAAGGCAAGCTTTAATCAAAGTTACCCTCCTGAGATAGTAAAGGTACAAAAAATATTTCAGTTTGGAATTGAGTGAAACTGTGTAAGAAACGGAATTATGCAGTCAGAATAAAGAAGAATCTCTTTTTATTTTTTTATAGCTTTTTGTCAAATAAAAAAAAAATTATAATCTTTCAGTCTATTTTTTTTTAATTTTGACTACAGAACTACTGTAGGCTTTGGCGTATTTAGTTTTATGCCTTATTCCATATTGTTTGACATAACTCATTAGCTGTGGATGTAACAAAACACACATGCGATACCAAAGCTTCAAATTAACAGCAATTGATTCAACTTTTGCATTTACACAAAAATAAATCATACCAAAAAACTCCCTAAGAGCTTATAAGGTATATCACAGTGAAATATTAGCATCACATATAAAGTGTGCTGCTGTAATCCTTCCGAGTGTTCAGGCATCTCATGGCAAAAAATGAGTATATTGACACATTTGTAATTACAAATGTGAAACATCTGATGAAGGCATACTTACTATTCCAACACCAAGATGATTTCATTTGCTGTTTCATAGACTTCATGGAGATTAACTACGCGAGGATTAGATTTCATTAATTCAAGTACAGCAATTTCATGAAGAATCTCTGCTTTGCAGTCTTGACCTCTTCTTCTTTTCTTTAAAAATTTAGCCGCATACTCTTGGCCTGTGGACTTAGCTATACATTTTCTAACCACAGCACATCTTCCTCTACAAAATAAAAGACAAAACACTAAGATCTAAGACATTAAAAGTATGTAAATTGACATCAGAAATAAAAAAGCATAGCAAATAATTGGAAACTAACTGAAAAATAAAAATTATCGGGGAATGCTATGTTTGGCCTGTTCTTACACTATTCCCTGAACACTGACTTTCAGCCGCTGTAGGTGAAAGAATACTAAGCCAGATGAAGCTTTGGGGAGACCCAGTACGATTTCCTTTATACAAACTAGCTAAGTATTAAATCAGAGCATCAGGTTACATGGATGTTCCCACTGTAGGATCACAGAATCATAGAATAACTCAGGTTGGAAGGGACTTCTGGAGGTCTCTAGCAAAACTTCCTGCTTGAAGCAGGGCCAGCTATGACATCTACCAGGCTGCTCACGGCTTTTTTCACACTGGCAATATCATATTAAAAAAAACTCAACCACATTATAGCACCTACAAGATACAGTAAGAAAACAAAACTCTGAAATGAACAGAACACACACAGAATATAAAGCATTATTTTTACGCTGGGGTAGGGGGAAAGGTCTTCAGTGCAGAAAATTTGAGAGTCATAAAGAGAATTTCCCTCCATAAATCATGTCGCACTGCTAAAAAAAAAAATACCAAGCCCAGGTATCTGCAAAATGGTTAAAAACACCTTAACAGAAAAACACCCACTAGTTAGCAATCTCTTTCTCAATTACAGTTAGACAAAGTGTGCTGCTTTAGTTCCTAGCCAACTGTTTAGGTATGGAAACAAAAATGTATTTTGGCAAAGAAATGTTTTTAGAAGAAAACCACATAGTGTAGTTAAAACATCAAGTTGACCTTTTAAAGAAATTATGGAAAAAAATGCAGTTTTTAAAGCCAAGTTATAAACTCCTGAAAAAACAAAGTTTTATAATCACAAGTTTTGCATTCCCAGAAATGCCTAGCTGCATAGTTGCAAAGTGTTTTCAAATGATACAAGAAACTTAAAAAAAAAAAAACCAACCAAAAAAACCACAAACAGCAAACCACATAAAAAACCTCAACTTGAACGGCTAAAGTAAATTCTGTAAACTTCTAAAGACAGTTATAAAACTGTACAAAGGATGAGATCTACACTTAAGTCTTCGAAAAAATGTCTTTCCATGCATGTTTTTTATTACCACAGCATACTAAGAACAAACTTGATGAAGAAGCTCAGTAGAAGCTATCTGACTTACATTTTTTTTCAACTAAATCAGCTTATTTAGTAGAAAAGACTATGTTCCTCTGCAGGCTTTGCCCTTCTTATGATGCAAACCCCCTAATGTCTAAAAAAAAAAAAAAAACAAAAAAAAAAA
>JAAGAY010006723.1:0-13245 GCA_011801015.1 Ardeotis arabs | reverse complement strand
TCAGCCACGGAATTTCCCGAAGGAGACAAAAAGCACGGAGGGTGCGTGAGACTGGGGGGTGCGGGTGGGGACACACACACACACTTACCTGCCCCCCTCTCCGGCAGTGCCTCTGCTGCGGGCTGGGGCGAGCAGCCCCCGGTGGCCAGCCCCGCGGATTAGAACCTATCCTGCAACCGTAATCCCGGCGCAGCCGGAGATTAAACCGGAGCCGGGGCCCGCCCCCAGCGCGGCGGCTCCCAATCTCCGCGCCGCCGGGACAGCGCCGGGGAGGGACCGACCGGGGCGGGGGGGGACACGCACCCGGCCCCCGGCCCCGCCCCTGGCCCCGCCCATCCGTGCCTCACAGGACATGGCCACCCCCCGGGCGTCACCCGCACCCCGGGCATCACCCACCCGCCGGGCATCGGTGTCCCCACTGGGCATCGGTGTCCCCCGGGCATCGCCACCCCACCGGGCATCATTACCTAACCGAGCATCCCCACCTGCCCGGGCACGGCCGCCCCCTCGGGCATCACCCACTCATCGTGGGTGACCAGTGACACCCTGGGCATCACCGCCCCACCTGGCACCACAGCCCCACCGGGTATCGACATCCCACCAGGCACCACTGCCCAGAGCACCCAGGGGCTGCTCAAAGCAACAGGGCTGTCACACTTGCTCCAATCTGACCTCAACAGCTCAATCCAGAAGGCACTGAGCACAAGCAGTGGGTTTTCTCCCCTCTTAGTGAGGGGCAGAGTCACCCACAGCTGGGGAAGGATCTCCCCAGCTCCCCCCGCAGCCAGTTTCTCTCCCCGGCCTGGGAAGGTCCAGCCACCCCACGTTAAGCCAACCCAGCTGACTGCCCTGCTTGGAGGTGCCCACTGCACCCACAGTGACCACCCTGGCACCTCCCAACACTGGGAGTGAACAATCCACGTGAGATCATCCCAGTGTGATCCAGAGTCGCGGGGACACCCTGGTCCTCTCCTCCAGCCTCCATCAAACTTCCCTGTTTGAGCTGAAACACCTCTTTTTTCATTGAGACAAAATTTTGGGGTCTATCCCCATGAAAGTGCCCCAAAGAGGAAATTTCTTCTCCCAGCAGCCATGTCCCAGCAGTTTCTCTGTCCCTTCCCAAGGGTTGTCACCTTCAAACCACCTCTTGCTCCTCTGGCTTCTACTTCAGAGGAAAATCTTCGGGGTTCACACTGCAGCAAGGCAGGGGCCCAATGCGCCCATGTCCCCGTGCAGAGCAGGGAGCCCTGCACAGCCGCCGCACGTTGGCAGGACGGCCCCGCGCGTTGCTGGGAGGCTTTATTTGTGTTACGCATATCTTTCATAAATCCTCGGGAAGCCTCGGGCGGCCTGGGATGGAAACGACTCGGCGGGCCGGCAGTGAGCGTCGCCGTCGGGCTGGGAGGAGGAAAATCTCCCCTCACCCCGCCGGCAGCAACGGCACCCTCTCGCCCGGCCATCGCCGAACGTTAAATATTCAGTGACGGCTCTGCCCTCGCGCTCCCGGCAATCCCACGGCTCCTGTTACCGCCGCTCTCCTTTGGCCGGAGCCATCCATTAACTGATGTCTAATAACAGCAGCATGCGTAAGTGCTGAACCAGCGCTGGCTGGCACGCCGGGGGAATGAGGCAGCCAGGTTTGGCAGGGTGGTGAGGGGGGAGCCGGAGGCACCCAGAGCCATGGGCATGGCTGGGCTCAAGCCATCCGCTTAACCCTTCTCCTGCCCCAGCAAAGGCAGGCGGTGGCCACGTGGCACTGGCACCGAGACATCCCCGGGGATGGGCGGCAACACCGCGCCTCGCGGAGGGTTGTAAAAGGAGGCTGGGAGCTACCACCCTGTAAGCAAACATGCCGTGGGCGGCCAGGGATGGGGACAGGCACCACGTCCCCGTGGCATTTGGGGTGCAGTGCCTGCCAGCGGAGTGGGTGTGCTGGGGGGCCGGGGTGCAGGGCAGCGACTCAGAGCCTGCCTGCTCCTTCCCAGCCTCCAAATGCCACCCTCCCCTGTTCTCTTGTTGGTATAGATGAAGCCGTGCCCCCTTTTTATCATCCCCTCTCCTGTCCTCCACCGTATGCCACCCTTCTCTATCATTTCCCCCTTTCCAGCCGGGCAGAGGAGATGCCCACGCCATCCTCACTGTGCTCAGTTGAAGCTTTGTGGAAAATCAAAGCAGTGAGGAGAGGAGGAAAACGGAGCGAAGACATCTCCAGACCTCCCTGAGCCAGATCCAAAGGGTCCCCGCACCCTGCACTCGGCACACGGTGGCTCCACACAGCCGGGCCGGCCACGCAGCAGGGAGCTGACACAGGGACCAGTCCCCTCATGGCGGCCGGGGGCTGACTGGGAGCGGGGTATGCTAAAATCTTCCTCTTGGCCCTCCAAGCCCCCCAGCCAACAGCGCTTCCTCGGCACAGCCCAGAGCATTTTCGCCACAGGCTCCGGCGGTGTCAGGCCTGCACCCGGGCTCCAGCAGATTGCGAAACTGTAGCAATGCGGTTTTCTCCAGCCGGCTGGAAAGTTTGACGCTGGATTCCCGGATGTGAGGAGCCTTTGGGGGAACACAGCACAGCACAGTGCGGCACGTCCTGCCGGCAGCATCCTGCCTGGCTGGTGGCAGGGAGCTGAGCGCCGTGCCGGCTGTGCCAGGCTGCAGCCCTTGCCCATAGCCCATCCCCACACCATTCACCCTCTCATCAAGCCCCTGGCCAAAACCTTCCCTATTTTTTATCCTTCGGCCACTCTCAGAGATCAAGCAGACAAAAGTGAGCCCATAAAACC
The DNA here is from genome assembly GCA_011801015.1 of Ardeotis arabs. NCBI lineage: Eukaryota > Metazoa > Chordata > Aves > Otidiformes > Otididae > Ardeotis > Ardeotis arabs. Next base: position 10,465 of record JAAGAY010006723.1, on the reverse strand, counting down.
CCTCGACCTCGAGAGTGTCCTGGCGCAGGATGAGGCCGGCCAGGATCCAGCCATGAAGGAGCAACTGGCATGCATGGCTGGGGCGTGCTCTCCTTGTCACGCTTGGTTTCCTTGCCCGGGCTCAGCACCCGCCGCTGCCCACTGTTCCCAGGGCCGAGATGGGAGATGGCAGGAAGATGTGGCGGAGATAACAGTTAGATCTGCATCCAAAGCCGTGCCCACCACGTGCTGCCACCCCAGCCTTTCAAGCAAGAAGCCTTCCGGCGCTCGTCCTTGCTGGGAACAAGCCAGCGGGTGCCTCTGGTCCCTGTAGGCATGGCCTCAGCTCCCAGAGGGGGCTCTGAGACCCCTGCTGCCCCTTGACCCCATCACCAGGGAACGAGTGAGGCACGACAGGGGCCGTGAACGCCAGTGGCAGGAGGAGAGGGATGTCTGCGGCCAGCAGTGTGGGATGGAGGAACCCCAGGGTGACACCTGCACGAGGTCGTGCCCATGGCAGGACCCTTCGTCCCTCCAGCCACCCCCTCCGGAAAAGCCCCTCGATGGCAGCAGCATGGTGCCTGGACCCAGAGCCGGCTGTGGCGGGGGGCAGCTCATGGCCCCTTCCTCGCCCTTGACCACTGGCTCCCTTGCGGCACATGCTGTCATGTGGCAGGGCACAACAACAACAAGGACTAATTGGTTAATGCGATTTCAAAACATAATTTGCAATTATAACTCGCCAGAGAGCATTCAATGATCCCACACATCAGGAGAGTAGGTTTTTCTCCTTCGTTTGTTCCTGGAACCTCAAACCCAATTAACTTTACAGAAGCCAGAAGCAAAGCGTTGCTCAGCAGACCTGAAGGGTGGGTTATCTCTGCGCTCAATCGCTTCCCTGCCAAGCGTGGCACCGGGAACCAAGGACCCGAGGACGAGCCCTGGGGTAACCCCGCCGCTTCTCTCCGCAGCACGGCGGGACTCGGAGCAGGGCTCCAGAACCATCATCTCTCGCACCCTGCACTGGGACGCCAGTCCCATGCAGGACCAGCTTCGTGCCCAAGCGGCTTCCAGCCATCAAGTACCATGGCTGCTTGGAAAAGCTCAAGGGCAGAAGGATGCCCTGAGCCCTAGGAGATGGGGACAAACTTCCTCTTGGCGTAGGAAGATTGTCCCCTCTGTCACCTCCGGACAGAGCCAAACAAGCCCAAATGGCTGTGATGCTCCCAAAATGTCCAGTACCCAGTGCCCCGCCCCAGGCCAGCTGCTCTGAGTCTTGGACCCTTTCCGCAGTGTCTGTAGGGCTCCATTGCTTCTCACATCCCACTGGAAAGCTGGGCATGGGTCTGGCAGCATTTTCCCTCAAGCAGGCAGAGGGTCTGGGTACCGGCTGCGGGAGGGATGCTCTGGCAGCTACCCCTCAGAGGCGTTGCTCAGGACTGAGGCCACCGTGTCCCCCAGGGCCCCACTCTGCTGGGGGGTCCCTGCTTTCAGGGGTACCCTGGAGATCCACCAGCCCGCAGCGGACACTCCCACATGCACAGGGCCCGAGGGTCTCCATCCCACAGGGAGCTCAGCATCCCACATTGCAACTGCCTGGGCTCCCTGGGGATGGGGAGGGAGCCCAGGCAGCTCCCAGAGCCTCCGAGGAGGCACAAGGCAATGTCAGCAGTGCAGACAGCCAAGCTGGGCTGCTCTACACCCCAAAACCCACCTGGGCTGGGCACAGGGCCAGATCCCCACCCAAACACCCCTGGGACGCCAGGTCCAGGGCCTCGCTGCAGCCGGGGTGGGTGGTTAATATTTATCACAGCAGGAGCAGGGTTGTGGTGTAGAGCGGTGGAGGGAAATATGGGGCAGAATTGGGGGATCCACAGTACCCAGGGAAGGGCATTTCCTGTTCAAACTCGAGCTCCCCAGCAAGCTGTCACGAGCGCGAAGCCGGCTGGGGGAGCCCCGGGGGGGGGGACAACTGGGCCTGCTGCCCAGGGCCTCGGTGGCGGGGCAGCAGATGGCTGGGGAGCTGGGGACCGGGGAGCAGGGGAGGACCAGGGACGCCTTTCAGCCCACATGACTGTAGCATCCTTGTTTAAGGATATAAATAACTGGGCCAAAAACAGAGACACAGCCACAGCCGTGTCCCTCCTCTCCCAGGGGCGGCCGTCGGTCCAGAGCCGGACCAGGAGCAGATACGGCTCCTGCAGCCCTTGCGAAGCCGCAGTCTGCTCCGGCTCCTCCCAGGCGGCACCGGCAGGGCGGTGGAGGGCCCCCACCCTCGCCGGGGTGACTGGCGGTCCCAGGGCCAGACGGCGGCACAGGGTCCTGCCGAGTGTGATCCGGCCACGAGGAGGAGAGGGGATAAAGGCCCTTTCATGGCCCGCCAGAGAAATGGATTCAGCAGGAGAAGCACAAAAGGACGTGGCGTTGCTCAGGACTGAGGCCACCGTGTCCCCCAGCATTGGGGTCCCCGAGTTCCTGCAGTGGTGGGACACAGGGGGTGGCCACCCCAACCACGGGGGAACGCCGGGTGCCGGGGTCCCAGCAGGCACCCTGGGGTCCCTTCTGGCATCGTCCAGCCTTACGCTTGGGTGGGCTGAGACTGGCAGCGTTTCAGGCCAGGCAGCAGTGGCATGGCAGCCCCTTCCACGGTTGGGAAAGCCCTGGGGCAGCTGCCCCTCTCCCTCCCCTCCGAGCTAGCCGACAATTGGCTGCCCAGGGGACGTCGGCCTTGATCCGCATCGCTGGCCGTCCCCACGGCCGAGCAAACAGAGAGGAAAACAGCCCCAGCCGTTCTCCGTCATTGCCGGCACACAGCCAGGCACCCGGTACCCCTTGGCACTCCCGTCCCTGGGACCCCCGCCACCAAGCAGAGCTGGCAGCAACTACCCTGCCCGGTGCTGCTGGGGGGCTTAAGGGTACCGACCCACCTGCCCTACATCCAGGGCAGAGCCCAGGGGCTGTGGTGGCCAAGCCAGGAGCCAGGAGGAGGGAGCAGAAGCTGGCATAAGCAGCCGCCGCACTGGCAGAGGGGCTGTGCCGAGCCGGCCAGCATGGCGGGGAAACTGCCCAGGCGCAGCTGGGGTGGCCCCGTGACTGCTGGCCCCTGGTGTGGGGCAGTCCCTCCTTGCCCAGTCCAGGGGTCGGCTTGTCCAGTTCAGCGCTGTTTGCCGTGGGGCTGGGCCAATCCCTGGGGGCTGCAGGCCAACTGGGGCCAGCCGGTCGGCAGCGGGCAACCAGCATGTGCCAGGGGCACGTGCCCCAGCCCTGCCCAGCCGCCCCACGCACTCCCCCCACAGCCCAATTCCCTGAAACCCTTCCTCATTGACAGAGCACGGCACTTCATGGAATTTCCCCCCCGGCCCCCTTCCTGGAGCTGCCCCGTCAGAGGGGCACCCCACTCCTGCCGGAAGCTGGGGAGATGCTGGACGCCGGCTCCGGTCCCATTTCCCCTCGGCGCACCCCACGCCACCCAAAGCCCCCCGCCACCTGCTCCGCGGCACCTCTGGGACCCCCACCCTGCCTGCGGGCAGCGGGTCCCACCGGTCACTGACACCGGGCTCAGCTGGCCACAGGGAGCACGAACAAGACGGCCGGGATGGGCATGGTGGACGTCGCCACCAGCAGCGGGGCCGGGGTGGGGACGAGTGACATAGGTGTCCAGCCGTCCTCCCGGCACCGCAGCTGCGGGCTGTCCTGGGGGGGGGACGCAGCGTGGGCGCCAGGGCACGGGTGGCCGCTCCGGCTCCTCACCGCCGGCAAGGTGAGCGCAGTGCCGCGGCCGCAACGGGCCAGCCGCTCCCGGTTCCCGCCGGCTGAAGCGGCGGGCAGGGTGCTGGTGACCCCGGCACACCGCCCACGCGAGGACACCGCCACCCCGTGACGGTGCGGGCTGGGGGAGCCTGCCACTCCGGCTCCGCTGCCAGGCGGGTGCGCGGCCCAACCACCCGCGCCGCGGACCGGTGACGGCCCTGCCCCGCGACGGCGGGCACGGCTGCGAGAGGGGCAGGACCCCTGACACCGCAGCGCCCGCCCCAGCCCCACGCCGGGCTCAGCCCGCCCGGGCCCGCCCCAGGCCCCGCCACGGCCCGGCTCTGCCCCGCCCCGGCCCGGCGGCGCGGGCCCCGGCCGCCCTCTGACGGCAGCCGGTGGCACGGCCGGGGCTCGGCCCGCGCAAGCCCGTATGTGTCTGTGTGTCCCAAATCCCTGTCTCCCCACACGCCCTCAATCCCCCGCTGCCCACCTCCCCGCGAGGCTGCTGCCCCTCGCCTCGCGTGCCGGGGAGCGGGCAGGCAGGGTGCCAGGGCAGGGCAGGCGGGAAGGGTGCCCAAGTCCAAAAGATCCCCGTGGAGCTCAGCATCGTGCGGCACGGTGAGCCGGGCATCCGCACTCCCAACTGCTCCGCGGGCAAGAGTCCAGCTCTGCAGTGGCATCAGCATTCCCGGGCTCCGTGTCCCCCCAGCCCCCTCTCCTCCCGCATGGGGCACAGCTCCCGGGGACCTGGCACCGTCCCCCAGCGCAGCCGGTGCTGGCAGAGCCCCCCTACTCCCACCCCGTGGCACAAAAACATTTTCTTGCCTTCAGATGGAGTTTTCTGTGTTGTTTTTTTTTATTAAATCGGTGCCTCTTGCCTCCCGTGCTGGTGGGCACCGCAGAGCAGAGCTCGGCTGTGAGGGAGCCAGGCTGGGCCTGCGCCTCCCTTTTGGAGGCCGGGGCAGGCGTGGGTGGTGGGTCAGCTTCCCTCCTCTGTCAACGGCCTTGTTCCCGTCCCAGCCCGGCACGCTGCCCGCTCCGCTCCTTCCAGCAAGCGCTGAAGTCACCCCGGCGTGCCCGGCCACAAGACGGACCCTTCTTCCCCCTCCCGCCCCGGCCGCGCGGCTCCCACCGGGACAGAGCCGCCACATGCCCACCCGGGTGGGCGAGAAGAGCCGTGCGGCTCCAACCGCCTTGGCCCGGCCGAGGGCTCGTTACACATTTACCCCGCGTTAATGAGGCGGCACGGGCTGCTCCCGGCCTTCGGACCGCAGGGGTGCTTCGCAGGCAGCCACCCGGCCCCGCCGCCCCGGAAGGGCAGGGCTCTGGGGGTCCCGCGGGGTGAGTCCCCCACGCACGGGCACCGCGGCGGCAGCCACATCCCCTTCCTCCTCCTCCAGCCCCACTGGGCCGGGCTTTGCAGGAACAGATGGGGGGGGCGGGGGGACGGACGGACACAGTGACAGCGCCTTCGCCCTGGCACCCCTCCAGGCTGGGACAGGACCAAGCGGGCAGGGACGGATCCGTGGGGACGTCGGGATGCTCCGCGGCTGCGACCAGGGACCCAGAGCTGGCCCGCAACCCTCCAGCCTTCCCAGCGCAAGCGCAGGGGGTGCTGGCACCCCGGGGAGGCCCGGGGTCCCGAGGGGCTGTCCCCGAGCGGCTGGCCGGGTCGCTGGGTGCACGGGGAGGACACGGGACACAGTCGCCTTTTGTTGGTGCCGGCCCCGGGAGCAGGGACCGGGGCTTTGCGTCCCCTCCCTCCGCCCCCGCCGCCGGCGGGACTGGCGCCCGGCACCGGGGATTTGGGGTTTAAAGAGCAGGCGGCAGCTGGAGCCCCAGCTCACCCGCCGGGCGAGGAGGCCGGCGAGCTCCAGCAGACCCAGCGTGCCATAGCAGGTGAGACGGCGCCCACGGGGCACCCGGCTGCCCCGCCGAGGTGGGCCACGGGGTCGGGGGGCCGGGGCACTGGAGGTCCCTGCGGGGCTGGTAGGTCCCCGTCTCCCCTCGGTGGGTCCTGGGTGCCAGTGGGCTCGGACACGGTCCTGAGAGGGAAGCGAGGACATCGTCAGGCACACTCTGCCTCCTCGTCCCGTCACCCCGCGGCTGAGCGGGGGCTCCCGAGCCCTGTCCCAGTTGGGACGGCCGGGGTAAGCAGCGCCGCATTGCGGGGCTTCCCAAGCGATGCCCCTTCTCCAGGATGCTGGTTTATGGGAAAGGGGGGGTTCACTCGGTGCCCTCCCGCCCGTGGCTCCTCTGCCGCACTTGCCGGCTCGGCCTCAAGCAGGGCTTGTCCTGGCTGGCACCTGGGCGAGCCCTGAGCTGTTCGGGGAAGAGGGGACCCCGATGCCGGGCACCGGGCTGGGCAGGAGCGGGAGCTGGCCCGGCAGACAAGGCCCCATTGTGCCGCACTGGGGCCGCCGGCGCGCCCGTCAATAGCCGCATTATTCTCGGCTGCGCCCCCCCAGCCTTCCCAGACGCCGCGGGTCTGCGGGAGCACCGTGGGAGGTGATCTGAAGTGGCTGTTGTGTTGGGGGGCCGCGGGTGAGAGGAGGAGGGTGGGCAGGGCAGGGTACCGGGACCCCCCTGCCACTGCCTGGCTGCATGCTGCTGGGTCCCGTGGCAGTGGGATGCTGCGTTCCCCTATGCCGCCGCCTCTAGGGACAAGATGCCCTGGATGGGGAGCAGGCAGGCTGAGGGGAGCACCTGGACACCCCTGTCCCCGCTGCCCTGCCCTCACCATCCCACCAGGCATCACCCATGCCCGAGGTGGCCATGACTGAGCCATGCTGCCAGCCACTGCCCCGGAGCAGGGATGAGCAAGTGGGCAGCGAGGGGCTGACATCAGCCTTGGGTGTGGATGCCACCGGGCCAGCGGGAGCAGATGAACGGTCTCGCGTGTTTCCCGGTGAGACACGCCCTGGCTAAAATTACCAACCCCGTGGCAGGGACACCAGCCTATTTTTAAAGCCTGGAGGAGCTGGATGCCGCTGGTCGGTGTGGCACAGGGCAGGGCCAGAGGCGCTGAGGCTGGGCAGCAGGCAGAGGGCTCAGACAGCATCTCCCCTCTCACTGGAATGGGGAGAGGTCCCAGGCAGTGGCAGAGCCTGTGTACTGTGTCCCACACACCATGGCTCCGCCGAGGCTCCTGCCTCACTGGGATGGTTTTGAGGAGCTTCAAGCTCAGCAGTTTTCGGTGCATGGAATGCAGCCCCTGTGCCTGTCTGGAGCCTGGCTGCTGGCGGCTGCAATGCCAAGCATGGATGGTCACCTCCAGGCAGCAGAATGGGATCCTGGAAGCCTCCCTTTCCCAAAAAGCCATTGCGCTGCAGTGGGAGGATGGATGTCTCCTTCTCCGTCACTACCCAGAGGTTCACCGTGCACCCCACGGCTTGGTCCCACGACAGAGACACCTTATGACAGCACCCCAGACGTGCTCAGGCACCGGGCTGCACCCAGCACCCCACATCCCCTAAACAGCCCAGCTCAGCCCAGCGCAGGGTGGGGACAATTATAAAGGGATTAGCTGGGCTACACGGTGCACAGTGCTGCCGGGAGCCGGTACCTAATCCCAGCAGGAATGTACTGGGGCCACCCGGGTCCCTGCTGTGGGGGTCTTGCACCAGCGTGTTGTGTTAGGGGTCGGTGTGGGGTCGGGGGAGGATGTATCCATAGGCTGGGTGTGAGCCCTGAGCTGTTTTTCCTCTGGGATGTCGCCTCCACGCTGTGCTATGAGGATGCTTTTGGCTTGGGCGCATTTGCTAGTGCCAGCCTAGGCCCTCACACTGGCATGCCTGGCACCCCGTGGGCTCCGTCCCCTGCCTGGCACATCCTCCCCTTGCACCAGGGACGCGGCAGCCACTCAAGGCCTGATGCCACAGGGACACAGAGCCACTTCTTGGCCTTGGTGCACAGCCGAGCCAGGCGTGCCGGCGAGGAAACAGCAGTGCGCCCATCAAAGCGGCGATAGGAGAGATCCCCATAGTGCTCATGGCGCGGCAGGGCTCACCTTGCCCCCCTGGAAAAGCTGCAGTAGGGAGCGGGGCTTGGGACGAGGACCCAGCCCGGCCAGGGACGGAGGAGCCACGCAGGCAGCCAGCGAGGGGCCCCATGCTGGGGGAACTCCCAAAGGAGTCTTAAAGCCACATCTTTGGTGCCGTTACAAACCATCGAGGACTTTTTGGCGTGTCCAGGCCCAGGAGGTACCAGCTGGAGGAGGTGTGCCATGGGTGCAGGCTGGGGTGCGGATATCTCTCCTCCCTCCTCTCCCCCCAGCACGCCAGCCATGTCACCGGCAGTGCTGGCAAAGGCCACCCCGCTGCACAAGCACATCTCTCGGCTGGGACACAGGGCTGTGCCAAGGCCAGGGGGCACGGGGAGACCTACGGCACCAGCTGGCACGACGCAGCTCACTGCATCCCTCTGGGTTTTGACCAGCCCCAGACACGATGGCTCCACGGTCATGGAGGGGTGCTCCCCAACCCCCAGGGAGACAGGGGGCCACCCTGCAGTTGCCCCACTCTGCGTCACCCAGCAGGTCTCCACAGCATCACCAGGGCCCTCCCGGCGAGGTGCTGCTGATGTTTGGGGTGCAGGATTTGTCCCCATCCTGGTGGCTAGCAGATGCTCATCCTGGTCCACATCCCTCTCCAGCAGCCACTGGTCCTGGCCACCCATCCGACGGCAAGGATACATCCCGTGCCACGCTGGCTGGCCCATCGGCACAGGTGCAGGAGCTGTTGGCTGCTGCCTGCTGCCGTGCTGCCCCCGGGAGCCCTGCGGAGGTGGAGAGGAGCCATTTCCTACCGCAGACACCGGCTGGGGGCTCCGGCGCTGCTGGCAAAGCTGCCGATGCTCCCAGAGCCGGAACCGCTGGGGGAGATTTGGCCAAGGCAGCGATCCCCGGGCGTGGATCCACCGGCAGCAGGGAAGGGATCAAAGAGCGAAAGCGCCGGCACCTGTTCGCCCTGCCGGCGTTGACACTCCTGCACTGGCCAGGAGCCAGGCCACCGGCACACGGCCATGCCGCCCTCGGCGGGGCTGGCAGCGAGCACAGGGAGGAGGGCGGGATGCTGGTGGTGATGCCCACTCCAGCTGGGGACCATCACAGTGTCAGCGGCCAGTGGCTTCGGCGCTTGCTGGGAACACCCGTCAGGGTGGGAAGGGGTGGCCAGCAGGCGACGTGGCGCATCCCTCCCGTGCAGTTTTTTTCCAGGATGGAAGCCCGGCCCTTCTGACGCCTGATGGTTTCTCCAGGCGGAGCTACTGCCTGCGAGGTCCCCTCAGGGCTCCGGGACTGTGGTGACGGTGATGCCACCTGGCCACCTCCTAGCGCGTGCCAGGAGTGGCGCTGGGTGGGAAGGTCCCAGCTGGGCAGAGGGAAACTGAGGCACGGTGTTGGCACAGCAAAGGAAAGTGCCCACGGCGCAGGGCTGGGCACGGCGTCCCTGTTCCCACTGTCCCACACCGTGCCCAACCCTGTGGGGGCCACCCAGCCCAAAGTCCCGGGCAAAGTCTTGCAGCAGAGTAACCCCTGCCATGCTGGTGCCAGTGGCTCCCCTGCCACCCATCCCCATCCCCTTGCTGTCCCCATCCCCCTCGCTGCCCGTGGCAGTGTGGCACCATGGCACAACGAGGAGGGAAATGGGCAGCAGTGCTGGGGCAGAGGGTGCAGCCAGCCTGCCAGCACGCTGGTGCACCCGGGCCAGCGGCAGGAGTGTTTCCGGCAGTGAGACGGAAGGGCATTGCCCGGGCACCCTCCCTGGCACGGCTCCTCCTGCCTGCGCCCACAGCCTGCCTGCGCCTGCACCTCACCCGCCCGCACCCACCGCCGGGCTGCCGGCACCTGCTGCGGCCTGCACCCCCCGCCTGCCCACGCACCCTGCACCTGCCCGCACCGGCTGCGGCCGGCACCCCGCGCCTCCCCACTCATGCTGGACCACCCTTCCTGGACTCCAGCACCCGCAGGTAGGCACAGCCAAGAGCATGGTGGAGGGGGATACAAGGCAAGGGTGGCCCCCATGTCCCCCCCCCGCCCCGAGCCCTGCCCGCCCAGGCGCGCGTGGCCTCGCTGCCGGCACCGCTCGGCACTTGCTATTCTTGGCAGCGGTGGCTGGAAAATGGGAGGCAGCGGAGGAATTTTGTTTGCTCCGGGCTGGGCCTGGGCCAGACATCTGGGCTGCAGCTGAGCGGGGGTGCGGGATCAGCCCCCCACTGCCCCCAGCACGGCCCCTGGTGCCCCCCAGCACGGCCCCCGGCACCCCACACCCGGACAGGCAGCACCCAGCCGGCAGCCGCTCGCCACAGGGACGAGGCAGCCCTGCCACTGGTGTGCCGAGCCACTCGTGTGCCGAGTGCGGCGTGCTCAGCTCTGCCCCAGGGGTGGCGGATGTCATCGTGGATGTCACCGTGGATGTCACCGTGGGCCAGGTGGGGTAGCCACACGGGTGTGTGCGTGCACGCGTGAGTGTGCGTGGGTATGCCTGGGTGATTTTGCACACTTGTGTTTGCATGTGAGCGCGAGTGAGTCTGTTTGCATGCGTCTGCGTGTGCCCGGGTGTTTTCGCACGCGGGTGTTTTTGCACACGTCTGTTTGCACGCGAGCGTGTCTGCGTGTTTGCACACGCACGTGTGAGTGTGGAAGTGTCCACCAGCGGGTCCGCACGTCTGTGTGGTTATCTGTGCCTGCACACGCGTGTGCACGCGTGTCCGCACGTGCGTGTGCGAGTGCCCGTGC
>JAAGAY010006718.1:0-13015 GCA_011801015.1 Ardeotis arabs | reverse complement strand
TCCCTGCCCCCCGGCTTCTTCCGTCCCCGCCAGCTCCCCTGCCCATCCGTTCCCAGCTCCCCTGCCTGTTCCCCGCCTGTCCCCCCAGCTCCCCTCTCCATCCCCCGGGTCTCGGCTTTCGGACAGGCAGCCCTGGCCCCGCGGGGTGCTGCTGGCAGCCCCCCTGCCCCGCCGTGCCCTGCTCCATCCCAGCCCTCAGCTCCCTTTGTTCTCCCCCCAGTTCCTTCCCCTGCCGGAGCCCCCTGACAGCTGCCCTGCGCCCTCCCAGTCCCCCCGCATGTGCTGTCATGGGGGCCGTGGGGCTGCTGCCCGGCTCCGGGGGCTGCGCGCCCACCTCTCCTCACTGCCTGCCGCAACTTCATCCTTACCCGCAGCTTGGAGGGTCCCACCAGCCTCCCACGGGGGTCTCCGAGGGAATCAAAGGTGCAAGGGGTGTGAATGCAGGGGTGGCCATACACCTTCTCTTAGGAGCTGCCCCGCTGGGGGGTCCAGGCTTGGGGGGCCGTGAGCACAGGGGGCTCATCCTCCCCAGGAGACAAATCACCGGCTGGGCCCAGGGCAGCTGGAGCGGGGGTCTGGGCTGGGGGTCGGCACAGCATCCTCAGGACCAGGGAAAACTCAGCATTGCAGCTCCAGCTCAGGAATGGGCACGTGTGCCGGGGCTGCGCAGGGGTCTCTTACCCCGGGGGGTGTTCCCCTGAAGCCTCCCTGGGAGAGCGTGCTGTGGCAGGCTGCCCTGATCTCAGGCGGCTGGCCGGGCTCTGACCTCCAGCGGTCCCTGCCAGCCCGCCCGCCTGGGATGGGAGATAAGAGGAGCACTCCGGGGCTTCCTTGGCTTGGGCAGCTCTGATCCCCTTGCTGCAGCCCCGGCTGGCTGGGGCCAGGTGCCATGGCAGGAGCCCGGGGAGCAGCCGCCAGCTTCTGCCAAGGCTGGTGCTGCAGCGGGAGCCCGAACGAGAGGTGGCGGCCGGTGTGAGCAAAGGGTTCAGAGGCTCTGGGGTCTCGCCGGGAATCACCTGCTGGGGCACAGAGCGGTGCACCCCACATCGCAAACCCCCAGCTGCTTCCTTCTCAGCAGCCGAGTCTGAGCCAGCTTGTGGGTCGGGCAGGTGTGGGAGCAAACACCCCATCCCAGGGTCCCCCTAGTTTGTTCTCCCCGTGCTTTCGATAGCACCTTGTCTTGGCAGTTTTGCAGGGACTGCTCCAGCACTGGTCGTGTATCAGCTCTTAACGCTTCTGTTCTAAGTACAGGGAAGTTTGGATGTCCTTGTTTCTTCTTTAAAGCCTTAGGTTTTGAAGTATTCTAGCTGTGGGTGAATTGTGTTTTTCACTGAAGGAGAACTGAGCGTGGTCTCTGCCCTCCTGATTTTGTAGAAATCCCAGGTCTATGATCCGAGCATGCGTTAAAGGCTGAAGAGAGAAGCACCGAGCAGAACCATGTGCAGGTTGTGTTGCTTGAAAAAAGGAAAGAAAAGTTGTGATTTGAGGAGGGACAGGCTGGCACCAGAGGGTTTGGTGATACAGGGTTTTCGCCATCGTTTGGTGGGGACTTCTTCCCTCGCCCACAGTAGGTTGCAATCCGTATAAAATAGGAAGAGGCCAGGGAAAAGCTGTAGAAGTTCACTTCTGAGCAGACGTGCCCTGGGCTGGGGACCTGGAGCCTCCCTCAGCTCCTTTTTGGAGAGCAGTGAGAGCTGGCAGCCCCGAGCTTCCCCAGCCCCTCGTGATGTGGAAGCAGAGGGCGAGGTGGACCAGCCCAGCCCCATGGCCCCTTCCCTGTCCTGTGGCGGGCAGGGCGGCAGCAGCGCTTGTCCCACAGTGGTCTCTCCCAGCATGCCGGCCTTCTGCATGCTTCCACCTTTGCACTGGTGTGAGCTTGAGGTCTGCATAAGAAACAAAAACCCCAGGTCCTGCGTGATGGCAGAGCAGCCTCAGCACTTCTCCTGGCCCACTCCTTCGGGAACATCCCATCCTCTGAGTGACATGGGGACGGGGTGCTCCCGCTGTTGTTTTCACCATGTGCAAGCGTGTTCGTGGGTTGCAACGCTTGCCGTGCTGAGGTTTGCTGCCCCACCGGTTGCTGTTGTTTCAGGCAGACTGGTATTGTGACTGGGGATGCCCCGGTGAGAGGGTTTCCCCAGGGCTGCGCTGCGTTGGTGGAGATGGCTTCTACAGCGCTGTGCTGTTGGAGCTGGGAGCTCGGGCTGGGTTGCTTGTGCCTCGGGAGCACTGGGCAGGCGTGCTCGGCCAGACCCTGTCCCTTCTCTCCCTGGGGTTTTGGCCCCGTCCTGCACTGGTCTTCCAAAGCCCTGACGCCTGCGACAGCACGTGTTGGCAGCGCAGTGGCACAGTGTGAGGCCAGAACCGCAAGCGTTTGCTCTGTCTTCAGCGCTGCCAGCAGCCCTCCCTGTCCTTCCCTCAGCCACTCCCGCGTCGCCTCTTAAACCAAGTCCTGAGAGAGAGAAGTTCAGCCTGAGCCGGGAGGACAGAGGCTTGCCCTGACAGCTCGGAGAAGTGATGGAGGTACTTTGCAAGCTGCAGCGAGCAGGTTCCCACCATGCTCACACCGTCGCTCCCCTCTGCTGGCATCCCGCTGGAGAAGACAGCGAGTGGTCCAGCCCTTGGGGCAAGCGCTGCACCCCAGCATCAAGGTTTGCCCCCAGGCACACGCCGCCCCGATGAGGCCAGCTGGAAGGCGCCAGCTCCCACCACATCCTCGCAGTGGGAGTTATCCAGCTTTTTTCCCCCTCCCCGCTCTGGAGCGGGCGGCTGGCCGGCTGCCAGAGCTACGGGGCTCCACCTAGGACGCAACATGGAGTGAGGCGGCTGTCGGCTGCGGGGGGCCGCCGTCTCCAGAGACTACGCGTCCCAGCGTGCAGCACTCAGTGCCGTTGGCAGTGGTGGGGAACGAGGTGGAGCGTTGCATCCCGGGATCGTGAATCTCCATGTGCCGCGTGGGGGCTGACAGCCTCCCGTGCTCCGAGGCGGCAGCGCTTGGGGGTCCCGCGGGTCCAGGGGATCAGCCCTGGGGATCTCCATTTGTGGCCGGACGGACAGACCTCAGCCCCTCTCTGCCACTTCCCTCCCGGGCAGATCCTGTCCCTGCGGAGGGCTGCCCCGAGCGGCAGCCCCACAACACCATGCGGAGCTGTGTGGTTTTGCTCTGCCACGTGCATTGCGGGCAAGGAGCCGGGAGCAGGAACAGAGATGCTGGCTGCAAGTTCTGCAGGGCTGTCACCGTGGTTGGCTGTGGCTGTGAATTTTTCCTTGCTGCCAGAGTCTAAAAAACCTGTGAAGATGAAAATCCTGGTTTGTCATCAGGCTTTTTTTCATGCAATACTAACAAAGGTTTATTTTCCAGCCCCGCAGTTCCCACGTCGTGCTCGTTTTTTGTTTACTGATGCTGTCCCAGTGCATGTTGCGGGAGGGACGGGAGCCCAGCTGTCGCCGGAGCCCCACAGAGTGGCAGGACCCCGGGGTGCAGAGGTCTGGGTGAGAGGGAAAGCAGCCAAAAATGTGAAAGGTGCCTTCCTGTGGCTGAAACCGGCAGTGTTTGATTATGGATTGTCTTTGAGACGGCGAGCCGAAAGGAGTGATTAGGGACAGTGGGATATTTCCCCGAGAGTCGCGGGAAATGACTGCCTCATTGTAAGTTGATAGTAGTGGAGCTGAAACTGGGTTATCTGTGGGATTGCATCTGGGGCTTGCAGCCTTGGACGTGATTCAATTTTCAGGCTGTTTTGCAATTGGCAGGGCGTGCTCTTCTCCCGTTTTCCCTCGCAGAGAAATCCCCGTCCACGTGTCTGAATCATCTGAGGGCCAAAACGGGAAAGGGGAGACTCCTGCCTGTCCCTAGGGATACCGCAGGGCAGGGGAGTCCCCTGGGGCCCCTGCTGAGTACCCAGCTCCGCAGGATGCCTTCCCGGGAGACCCTGGGCTCTGGCAGAGCAGAGACTGTGGGACCGCTCTGAGCCTCGACCCGCACATCTGTGTCCCGGCCCTGGGCTCTCCTTGCATGGTGCTTTTCGGATAGCACCGCTTCACAGCCTGCATTGAGTTTGTCACTTTGTCTGTCATCGAGTTTGTCACTCTGGCTGTCCCCCTGAGTTTGCAAGGCAGTCAATAGTGAGGAGCACCCTCTGGTCCAGGGTGTTTTGGGTGCTGCGGTGTGGGGCTTTCACACTGATGTTGCAGAATGCGACCTGGAGCTGGGGCAGGCGTCCCTCCCCGCTGCCTTGGGCGCAGGGGACGCCGTGTGCAGCTGCACAGTGTGGGCAGGGAGGCAGCTCGTGGTCAAGATAAGCTCCGCGGCTGGCTTGGGTGTGGGCTTGGGGAGAGCGAGAGGGAAATCCCTGCGTGCCGCAGGGCAGGCAGCGCTGCGGGTTTCGCTTCCGTGCAGGTCAGGGCCGGGCCGTGTGCTGGCCAGGTTCAGTCTCTGGTGTCTCCTCTTTCCTGGACAGCTCAGCCTCCTGGGAACTTTGGCTGGGTCAATTCTGCATTTCGAAAGTAAATGGGGATGCTGCAAATTGAGATTGTCACCGCGTGTGTCTCGGGCCATGCCCTGGCATGTGCTGCCTGGGGTCCTGTCAGTTTGATAACAACATCTGGGGTGGCAGCTGGCCTTGCTCCGTCCCCTCCGCCCCAAGAGGAGAAGGAAGGCAGGTTTATGAGCGCTGCTCCGTGTCGCTCTGGATACTTCTCTGTGTTTGCCCCCCAGCCCTGCCAGCTTCCCCGACACCAGGCACCGTCACCGGGCCAAGCCATGGGAATTATTGGAGACGCTCTGCACCCGGCCCGGGATAGCACCCTCCCAGCTAGCGCCCTGCCGCCAGCCCTGCCAGCCGGGCTGGGCTGGGAAGATGGATTTCCTGCTGCTATCACGGCTTCCACACCCCTGCGAGGCAGCCCTGGAAACAATGCCGCTATTTACACTTTAAAGCCTCGTTAGGCAGGCAGGAAGCAGCAGGCACGGTGCATGCTGGGAGCAGGGACAGCCTTCGGCAAAGGCTAGCCCCTCTTCCTCCCCGCCTGCCCCTCTTCCTCCCCGCCTGCCCCTCTTCCTCACCGCCAGCCCCTCTTCCTCCCCGCCTGCCCCTCTTGTTCCCCACTGGGCTGCTAGGAGGAGCGGGATGCTCCCTGGCTGAGCTGTAACCCTGTGGCCTCTTTCAGGCTCTGTTTCTTAATTTATTTTTATAATTTTTTTTTTTTTTTTTAGCCTCTGGAGTCCCTGCCTGGTGGCTGAGCTTTGCTGCTTGTGCAGAAAGCGCGCTGGCTGCCTGGCCGGGGACGGCTCCTCTCCAGGATGGGGAGCACCGATTCCTGCCGGTGGCCGCAGGTGTAGGAGCGAGACATCAGCGCTGCTCCGCCTTTGTCCTCAGCAGCTCTTTCCTCTGTGCTGGCAAGAGAGAGCGAGGGGAGTGCGAGCAGGGGCTTTTCTCCCTGCGCGTCCCCTGCCCGGGCAGGCAGCTCCACAGTCGGCACTGGTCTCAGCTGATGGTGCTGTGCCATCTCCTGGCTGTGGTCGCTTTGTGAGGTGCGTGCAGTGCTCTTTCTTGGCTCTTGGGAAGCCTGACATTCCCCGGCTCTGGGGGTTTGGTTTGGGTTTTAACCGTTCCTCCTCCAGTGAACCTGCCGGGCAGCGCACCAGAACAGCTTTTCCCCCAGGGCTGGCAGCTCGCAGGCAGGGAAAGCGGAGGAGAAGGCAGGCAGAGGGCTGGGCAGCGCCGGGCTGTACGTGAGTCACTGGCAGAGCACCTGCCCTCCCTTCCCCGGGCTCCCGCCTGCCTGGAGCTGCTTCCTTGCCCAAGCTCTGGTGGCAGCTCCGTGCGGCGCAGGCCAGCTCCATCCTGCCCGTGGCTGGGGACTGGCCTCAGCAGAGGATGTTGAGCTGGGGCATCCCTCCACAGGGTTCCCTTCTCCCACACCTCCATGCTGAGGAGGAGTGGTGGGGCTGCACATTGCTGGGACCTGCCTAGGATGGTAGCTCGCCAGTTGCGGCATCAGCCTGATTTTTCCCTTGCTGACCATGCGCATGTTTTTGTGGTGCTGGGTGAGTGCTCAGGGACGGCTGTGAGAAGCCTCTGCCATCAGGGTCTGTAGGAGCATCACATGCCCAGCTGCTGAGTAGCATCTCTGCACGCCGTGCCTGTCTGGATCGTGCCCAAGTCCTCCGTGCTCAAAGCAGGAGGCAGAGCAGGGGCCTGGGGAGACGTTGGCTGGGGCCAAGCACTGGGCTTGGCTCGGGAAGGGCCGCATCCTGCGGGTCTGGGTCATGGCATCCGGTGGGACAGGGCTTGCTGGGAGCAGTGGGAAGGGGAGAGGCAGTGATGGAGGGATCTTCTGGACCAGGCGGCGTGACCATTGTGTGGGTAAAAGTGGGTGTTAATACGCCTGCTGCTGTCACGTAATTGCATTATTTCGTATAGTGGGTGTAGTGTGAGTGTCTACAGTGAATGTAGAATTGGGACAGCCTGTGTCAAATCTTAAGGCTCTTGTTAAGTGTTTTGTAAAACTACTGAATCCAGTAACATATTTTACACTGTGTTAAAAGTAATACTTGGTCAGGATGCCGGTGTTACTGAGGTCGCATAACAGGCTCCTCTCCACTCCGCTAGAGCCTGAGATAGGTCACTCAGTGAAGCCCCAAAAGCGGGTTGTGTCCATACGAACCTGCCTGGGAAGGCCCAGGATGGAAATGGATGCTTGGGTCAGAGCAGTGGGCTGACTCGTCTGCTGTCCCACCTCCAGGAGCAGGGAGTTAGGGAGGACCACGAGAGGCAGAGCAGATGGAGAACGATCTGTCCCCTGGTCACACCACCCCAGGAGACCTTCCTGCACCCCGAGAAGCGAGCTGAGGACTGAAGACAGCAAGAAACCTTGGGGGCTTTTTCCTCCTGCCTCTCATCGGTGAACAAAAACAAAGTGTCACAGGACTAAACCTGCTGGGTCTGATATTTTTAGTCCTGCTCGAGGACACCCTGACCAGAAAGAAGCAGTCCAGCTCCCTGTCTCCAGCCGCTGCTTTCTCTGCCTAATGAATCTGTTCATTTTCAAGAGAAGATGTGCGCTTTTGGGAAGTTTCCTATGCATCAAGCACACTTCAGCATCGTATCATTTAACAGCAGCGAGGAGGAAATGGAAGCGCTGTGTTTCTAGTGCAATTTTGGTTCAATTATAATTTCCATTAGGTGCAAGTTGACAGGGATTAAAGCAGAAAGCAAAAATTCCCTCACACCAGCACTGACCTCCCTAGCAAAAAAACCCATGAAAACGTTAGGTAAGAGCAAGGGGCCGGTGTTGTTAGCAGCTGTATGAGAAATTGTGCCATGCCCCACTTATCCTCGCTGCAGGCGGGCAGGAGTGGGAGCGGGAGCGCCAAGCCCCTGGCAGAGCGGCTGGGCTGGCTCTGGCCCCGCGGGACCAGTGCGTCCTGGTGGGTGCTGGGGAGAGGCTGGGTTTGGCTGCCACGGGGAAACACAGTGAAAAGGCACCAGGGCCCCAAGAACATGAGAATCGAGGGGTGAAACACAGATTTCCCCTGTTGCAAGCTGGATTTAATGCCCAGGAGGCGACTCCCTCTGTTTTCAACCAGCCCTCGCTTACTCAGCCACGTCTGTGATCCCTGCGACCGCAGGCTCAGGGTCCCCAGCAGCTCGGTGGGGATGATGGTGATGCCCTGCTCATTTGGGCTCCCAGGCTGGCTAACAGGTCGCAGCGAGCTGGATGTCTGGGGTCTCAGCGCTGGTGGCAGTGCTTTCCTTAACCCCAGTGCTGCATCCGTCACAGCCAGGTGACTGCTCTGATCCTGTCCCTGCGCCTGGCCGTGTGGCAGTGCCCAGACTGGCAGCAGCATGTCTGGCACCTCCCGGACGCTTTCCTCCACTGCTGGGCTTGCTTTCTGCAGCAGTGGGCAGCGATCCTGGCAGCTCATGGGCGTCGGGAAGCGCCCAGCCCGGGGCTGCGTGCGGGTGGGCGGCCAACGGGGATCCCAGCTGCGGCTGCAGCCTGGTGCGGCTGGCTTCGGGGCCCCCCGCCTGCAGCCTGGCGAGGGGAGACGTGCCCGTGTGCAGCGGGGCCGGCTGAGCCGGTGGAGCCGGAGCTGCCTGGCAGCCAGCCCGCCGCTGTGCCCCATCCAGGTCAGCCCGTCTGCCCGCCGCAGGGGAGCCGCGTGCCTCGGCAGCGCCCGGGCGCAGCGTGCTGGGTCCTGCCAGCCGCGGGGCGTGCCGGGGCTCCCGTGGGGCTCAGGGAGGGGTGCTGGCAGACGCCACTCCTGGGAACCTGCCCCGGCAGCAAGAGGGGGCCGGCGAGCGTGGGAGCCCCCGGCTGTCCCTCGGGAGCCCGGATGGGGCTGGCCGTGCCAGAGTGGCTGGATCTGGCGGGCATCCCTGTCTCCCATGGGCGGGCCCAAAGGGATCTCCGGGTTGCTTTCAGGGATGGATGCTGGCTTGCACGT
This sequence comes from Ardeotis arabs, assembly GCA_011801015.1. Lineage (NCBI taxonomy): Eukaryota > Metazoa > Chordata > Aves > Otidiformes > Otididae > Ardeotis > Ardeotis arabs. Next base: position 4,563 of record JAAGAY010006718.1, on the reverse strand, counting down.
GTTGCACGCCCTGTCGCACACCGCATTGCGCACCCCATCACACCCCGTGGCCCTCCATGTGCTCCTCGTCCTTTGCCGCTGAGCGGTGGGGGCAATGGGGCTTCGGGGTGGTTTGATGAGGGCCAGGGGCTGGTGTGTGGGATCTCTCCGTCTGTCTGGAGCTGGGGGGCCGCTGGCCTGCCCGAGCGAGCGGCAGATGGTGGCTGCCTGGGGACCCGCCATCCGTCCCTCCGGGCGATTATTCACCCGTCACCATGGCGATAGAAAGGTCAGCAAAAAGATCCCGTGTGATTCCCCGGTCGGTCGGTGGGATTAGGAGTGGCGCGGGAGGGAGGGCCGGGGGAGGATAGGGCCCAGCCAGCCTCCCCGGCTCGCCATCTGAACTGTCCCTGTTGGGCACCGTTCCCCAAGCCCCGGCAAGCTGAGAACTGACAAACTCTGGGCATCAGTGGGACCCCTCTGGGGTGGGGCTGGCCCCCTGTGGCTGCTGAACCTGAGAGCTCAGCCCTGACCCTGTGGGTCCCATCCTGCACAGGGGATGCCTGGAGCCCTGTGTGGGGTGAAGGGGCTGGGCTGGGATTGAAGGGGAGCAGAGGAAGGATGGGGCTGTGCTGACGGTGGATTGGCTGGTCCTGTGTCCTTCCTCCTCCTCTTCCTCCTCCTCACAGCAGTCTCTCTTTTTTTGGGTTTACCCCCAGCTGACCCATGTCCCCCCTCTCTTTCCAGGCTGTTCCTCTAAGTCATTCAAGCTGTACTCGCCAAAGGAGCCCCCGAACGGCAACGCCTTCCCCCCCTTCCACCCAGGCACCATGCTGGATCGAGATGTGGGGTGAGCTGGGGCCCAGGGATGGGGTCTGTGAGGTTGGGGGTTCTCTGCAGTCTGCACCCCGGGGTCTCTCTGTCGGGCTCCCCAGAGGAGCGGACAGAGACTTCGGTGTGTGGAGTTGAGTTAGTGCAAGGGGAGAGAGGGGATCGGAGCAGGCACAGGTAGGACTGGGTGGAGAAAGGGTGATATTTAGGATGAAGGGAGCCCCCAGGTCCCTGAGCTCTGCGGGGCCAAGCTTCTGCCAGACCAAGCCCCTGAAATTACTCAGGACAGGGAGCCCTTCCAGCTTCTGCCAAAACAGCCCCTTCTCCAACCTCCACCCTGCCTGGCACCAGCCCCAGCTGCAGAGGAGCCAGGCATGTCTCCGGAGAGTCGCAGGCCAGGCCCCAGAGGCGGCAGCGGAGCAGCCACTGATGTGAAGCAGAGCCCAGTTTCAGGGGTGCAGGTCACCCCAGGGGGCCGTCGGCACCCTGCGTGGGGTCTCATCTCCGTTGAACCCGACTGCCTGCAGCTGTAGGCGGGGAGTGGAGAGCTGCAGTGGGCAGGGAGGGAGACCCCCACCAGCGCTGACCTGCCTGCATTTCTTTTCCCCCACCTGCAGACCTACTCCCATGTACCCACCGACGTACCTGGAGCCTGGAATCGGGTAAGCACGAGGTGCTGGCAGGGGCTCCACTGGGAGGGGAGCTCATGCCTGCGGAGGGGATGCCACAGCAGGGCTGTCACGCTGCTGGCCGCAGGGGTTTGTGAGGGGGTTGCTTGGACTCTGCCCAGCCCTGGAGGGGCTGTGCGTCCCCCTCCACAGGCTTGGGACCCGCCCCCCCCCTCAACCCCGTGGCTGCCTCCCCCTCTGACTGCTTGCTCTGCTCTCTGGGCAGGAGGCACACGCCGTACGGGAACCAGACTGACTACAGGATATTTGAGCTCAACAAACGGCTGCAGAACTGGACAGAGGTGAGGAGCTGAGGCAGAGGAGGGGGGCCAGGGATGGGGGGATGCTCCCAGGTGTGTGTTTTGGGGATGAGATCCTCTGCGCTGCCTGCCGTCACGAGCTGCCTTGGCTCTAGGAGGATCCCCTTGGCAGCAGGGTCCTGTCCTGCTGTGCAGGTCCCTGAGTGCCTTGTCCCTCACTTGGCCATGGGACAGGGTTCATCATCCCCATCTCCAAGCACTTAGCGGGAGCACAGCCGTCCATGGGCTGAGCGCATGGCTGCTGTGCCTGGCAGCCAGCGACTGTCTGTCTGTCTCCCCTCCCTGTAACCTGACATCTCTGCCATCCCCAGGAATGTGACAATCTGTGGTGGGATGCCTTCACCACAGAGTTCTTTGAGGATGATGCCATGTTAACAATCACTTTCTGCTTGGAGGATGGACCAAAGAGATACAGTGAGTAGCAGCTTGAGCCCTCCTTCCCCAGGGTATTGCTTCTCCGGCAGGAGATGCAGCGGTTGCGCTGTGCAGGGGGATGCGGGCAGGATGTCAGAGCTCAGCTGCCTCAAGCCAGTGGGAAGTGGGGAACCCTCTCCCTGTGCAGCCCCAAGGCAGATCTGGGTGGGCCAGGTTTACTGACATTATCTTCCTCCTTCTCCTGCTCCAGCGATCGGCCGGACTCTGATTCCCCGTTACTTCCGCAGCATCTTTGAAGGGGGAGCCACGGAGCTCTACTACGTGCTCAAGCACCCCAAGGAGTCCTTCCACAACAACTTTGTCTCGCTGGACTGTGACCAGTGCACCATGGTCACTCAGCACGGCAAGCCCATGTTCACCCAGGTACCGGCAGCACCCACGGCCGCTCCTACCCCTCATGCCTTGGTCTGGTGTGGCCTTGCAGCACCTGGGGCGAGGGACACTGGTTTCCATGGCTTGTTGAGTGCCATGCTGTAATTCCACGTGCCCCAGCTGGCTCCTCCCAGCCCACCATCCCTGCAGCCCCTGCAGCACCCCCTTTTTGCAGAGATCCCCCAGCCATTGTGGGCTCATGGGTTTGGCTTGTGCCAGGTCTCATGGCAGGCAGGGGCAAGCCACTAGGAGGGTGTCCCAGTATGCAGCATGGGTTCCCAGGGAATTTGGACTGGGGGAAGTGGGAGCAGCCTGTGCCTGACCCTGTGCCCTGCCCAGGTGTGTGTGGAGGGGCGGCTCTACCTGGAGTTCATGTTCGACGACATGATGAGGATAAAGACGTGGCATTTCAGCATCCGCCAGCATCGAGAGCTCATCCCCCGCAGCATCCTTGCCATGCATGTGAGTACCACTCCAGCACCTCCCGTGGGCACGAGTGACACAGGGCTGCTGAGCTCCTCTCCCTGCTGCGCAGGTTGGGGGAACCTCAACCCTGTCCCCCCATCGCAGGCCAGGGTACAGGAGGGCTGTCCCCAGCCCGGATGCAGCTGACCATCTGTCCCTCTCGCTCCTAGGCACAGGACCCCCAGATGCTGGACCAGTTATCCAAGAACATCACCCGCTGTGGGCTCTCAAACTCCACACTCAACTACCTCCGAGTAAGTGTGCGAGGAGGGGTGACAGGCAGCTCTGCTCTGGAGGGGACCTCAGGTGGCCACATCTTGTGCTCTCAGCTGTGAGGAGGCAGTGGGGCGGGCTCTGCAGGAGGGGTCTTGCAGACGGGCTGCAGAGAGCCGTGGGTCTGCCAGAGCCCGTGGCTTGCGTCAGTGCAGCGCAGACGGCTGCCCAACAGAGGGGCTTTTGCTGGAGCCTGAAGCATTGTGATCTAACCCCACATCTGTCTGCTCCCTGCAGCTCTGTGTAATCCTAGAACCAATGCAGGAGCTCATGTCACGGCACAAGACCTACAGCCTCAGTCCCCGGGACTGCCTCAAGACTTGCCTCTTCCAGAAGTGGCAGCGGATGGTCGCTCCGCCTGGTGAGTCTCACACTGCCCGCTGTGCTGCCCGTGAGTCTGGGCTGCCTGCTCAGGCCCCGCCCTCAGTGCAGGCTTCTCCCAGACGCAGAGCCTGTCCCTGGCCTTGTCTTGCAAGGCTGGTTGTGGAAAGCAAAGCAGAGACTGAAATCTGCCCTGCACCCTCTCCTGTCCCCTGCCCTGGGCGGACAGCGAAGCTGCAGAGGGGAGGAGGACAGTGATGCTGCCATGGGGGCAGATGTGGTCCTTGCAGAGAAGGGGCTGGGGGCCACTGGCTCCTTCTCATTGGGACCGACCGTATTTCCCTCCTCCGCTAGCGGAGCCAGCGCGACAGCAGCCCAGCAAGCGCCGGAAAAGGAAGATGTCGGGGGGCAGCACCATGAGCTCTGGTGGGGGAAACACCAACAACAGCAACAGCAAGAAGAAGAGCCCGGCCAGCACCTTTGCCCTGTCCAGTCAGGTACCTGTAAGCATCCCGTTTCCATTCTCTCTTCCTCCCCCGGGGTGGAGGGGAGGGCTCCCTGCCCCAGCCCCTGGGAATTAATAGGAGGAGACCCCCAGGGACTGCTTGTCCTAGTGCCCCCAACTCTCTCTGGGTGACAGGGAGAAGGAGGGGATGTCCCAGCTGCCTTCCCTGAGGTGCTTTGCTCCCCTGCAAGGGGTGAGGATGTCCTGCCCCATGCAGTGCCCAAGCCTCAGGTCCTGCGACGGAAACGAGGAGATGGCCCTGCGGCTGGGGAAAGGGGCTGTGGTGTTGGGGAGGGCAGGTCTGGCGGCTCGGGCTCCCCCCACCTCGATTATGTTTCGGGACCGTTTCCCCTTTCAGGATGTGATGGTGGTAGGCGAGCCCACGCTGATGGGG
>JAAGAY010006717.1:0-10113 GCA_011801015.1 Ardeotis arabs | reverse complement strand
ATCGTGTAAAAAAAAAAAAAAAAAAAAAAAAAAAAGGTGTGAAAAATCAGCTTTGCATAGGGTTGAGCATCTCCAGGAGCACTGACGGGCAGGGGCTGGGAGTGGAAATGTTAGCACGGGCACTGAGAAGAGCCCTGGGCAAATAAAGAACATTTTTGGGAGCTTTGAAGGGTTTTACAGGATTCCTGCAACACGCTGCAACAGCCATTTCCCGCGCCTGCACTTCAGGGCAAAGAGACGCTGCAATAAATAGAAAAAAAGCCGGAAGTGACCAAGATCCGTGCGGCTTTGCCCGAAAGTGTTCAGGCTTGCAGCGCTTGGCACCTCGTCCCTTCAAGGGGAAAGAAAAAAAAAAAAAAAAAATCCAAAATCTGCCAAGCAGCAGCAGCCGCCTCCCTCTCTGCCTTGCTCGCGTGCTGGTAGAGCATGGAAAGCGCCGCTGCAGAGGGAGCAGGGCTGCTCCCGTCCAGCAACCCCCAAATTCAGGGCAGACGGCCCCAAACGCGGGGCTCCAAAGCAGCGCTGGGGCAGAGCGGATCGCCCAGCTCGGCTCCCGCTGGCGCTGGCGGCGACATTTCCCCCTTCCCCATCCCGCGGTGGCATCAGGTCCCACCCGGCCCCCACGAGCGGCCCAGAGGAGGAGGAGGATGCGGTGATGCACGGGGGCTGCGAAGCTGCAGGTCCCCCCCCACCCCAGCGCGAGGCCCAGGCTGCAGCAGCACACGCGGGGAGGGGAGCGGGGGGGCAGAGCGCGGCTGCGGCGCAATGAAGGCACGGGAGGCGGCGGGCCCAGGTCGCTGCAGACATTCTCCTTTATTGTTAGCACGCCACACGCCTTCCGCTTGGCACTTGTGTAAGAAACCCACCCCACGCGCGCTCCGAGGGCGCCGCGCTGGCACGCTGACCCGTCATCACAGGGTATTTTTGTACGATTGCCCCCCCACCTTTATTTTCCTTCAAGTGTGGTCAAGTGGAATCACTTCCAAAACAGACTAATAAATTAAAAAAAAAAAAAAAAAAAAAAAAAAAAAAAAGAAAAAAAAAAAATACAGAGACAGAGAGACCCCCCTCTCACCTTTTCCCCTCCCGGCTGAAATTCCGGGAAAGGAGACGAGAAGCCGCTGGCGGAGACGATGCTCTGCTACGGGATATCGACCTTTCCCAGCGCCCGGGGCTGACCGCGCCGGCCTCAGCGCCCCCGGGGCGGGGAAACCCCGTCCACAAACGCACCAGGGGCTTGAAATCAGTGAGACTGCTTTAAAAAATAACTTGGTTTTTAAAAAAAAAAAAAAAAAAGTTGGTTTATATTTAGTCAATTTACGTGATTTTTCTACGATTAGAATGTTAAAAAATAAAGTTTCCAGCTTTAAAAGCTTCCGCTACGTGATTTCTCGTTAAATAACCTATCGCGCAGTTAAAAGTGGGAGCCGCCCTCCCGCTGGCGGCGGCTGCGTGGTTGGTTTAAAACATCTATCGGCTTTGAAATCCTGGACGCGAAACCAGCTAAAAAACCCACAAATCGTTCCTAGCAGAAAATAATAATAATAAAACAGGTCAGTCTGTCCCCGATAAACCAGGGGGGGAGTCTGGAAAAGGGGCGTATGCGCAGGAGCCGGACCCCCCGCTCCCTCCTGCCTGGTTTCTGTACAAAGTATTTTAAAAAATAAAACCCCGCGCCCTCGGGAGAGGGCGGGCGGCCGGGAGCAGGCGGGCGGCGCGCCGCGGGCGGGTTAGACCTGGGAGTCGGCGCCCAAGCTGTGGAACTCATCCGGGGTTTTGTCGCTCTGGCTGGCTCCCCCCTGACGGAAACCCGAGGCGATTTCGTCGAAGGTTCGGCCCTTCGTCTCCGGCACCTTGAAGTAGGTGAAGATGAAGAAGACGACTAGCAGCACTGTGAAGATGATGAAGACGTAGGAGCCGCAGAGTTGCTGGGAGGGAGGAAGAGAGGAGGAGGGGGTGAGCGCGGGGGCGTTCGGGACCCCAGGACCACGCCGGTCCAGCTCCCTGCTCCCAGCCCCGGCCCCCTTCCCGAGCGGATCACCGCAGCCAGGTTTCGGGGCTCAGGTCACGCGAGCCAAGCGCCGCAGCCCCGCCCGCTCCCCCCCGGCGCCGGCGGGAGGCCGTTACCGCGATGTACTGGAAGCCCATGCCCACGATGAAGTTGGAGGTCCAGTTGGACAGCCCGGCAACGGCGAAGGCGGCGGGACGAGGGCCTTGGCTGAACAGCTCGGCCACGATGAACCAAGGGATGGGGCCCGGGCCGATCTCGAAGAAGGCCACGAAGCCGAAGATGGCCACGATGCTGAGGTAGGACATCCAGGGCATTTGGTCCTAGGCCAGGGGAGAGAGAGAAGGTCGGCTCGGCAGAGGGGGACGGCGAGGCTCAAGCCAGCGCAGCGCCAGCAGAGAAGCCGTGACGTTTCTCCAAGATGGGAGAGCGGATTTCTGGGACCTCAGGAGAGACGCGGGCAGCGGGACCACGCAGCCATCACCTCTGGGAGGTGAAGTCCCTCCTCTCCAAACAGATCTCCTCCTCATCACCACCCCAGCGCGGGGCAGCGCGCGGGACCCCCCCCAGGCCACCCCGTCCCCTCGATGCCCATCCCTCACCAGCAGCGTCAGGGCAATGGTCATGAGCACCGCACACCCCGCCATCCCCGCCAGGCCGATGAGGTGCAGGGTCCTGCGTCCGGCTCGTTCCACCACGAAGAGCTGTCGGATGGAGACGGGCGCCCATCAGCACGTTCCCCAGCCCAGAGGAGAGCCCCCTTCTCTCCCCCGGCGAAAGCTGGGTGGGCCAACACTCACCGAAACGACTGTGAAAGCCGTGTTCACCACGCCGGAGCCGATGGTGGCGTAGACGGGCTGCTCCACACCCGACTTCTCGAAGATGCTGGTGGAGTAGTAGAAGACCTGCGGAAGGGCAGGGATGCGCGGTGAGGAAAGGCCTCGGGTCTCGGAGCCAGCACAACTCCAGCTCCGGGTGAAACGACCCAACCCACAGCAGGCAGGTCCCCGCAGAACTCACGGCGTTGATCCCCGAGAGCTGCTGGGACAGCTGCAGGACGATGGCGATGAGGATGGGCTGGCGATACATGGGGGAACGGAAGAGCTCCATGATGGTGACCTTCTTCTCCCTCATCATTTGCCGGCTCTCCTCCTTCATCTCCTGCAGGTCGCTGCTGACGTCCGTTGTGCCCCGCAGCTTCTTAAGGACTATGGGGAAGACGCGGAGTCAGGAGTGGCAGAGGACCCTCCTGCGCGGCGGGACAAGCTGAGGGACGGGGGTCACTCACCGCTCTTGGCTTTGTTCTCCTCGTTGCGGTTGATGAGGAGGAAGCGGGGGCTCTCGGGGGCGAAGGGCAGGACGACGCACTGCAGCAGGGCCGGGACGAAGATGAAGCCCAGGAGCAGCGGCCAGAGGGAGTCGTTTCCCATGATCAAGTCCAAACCGAACACCTGGGGAGGAGAGGGGTGAGCCGCCCTTTCCCAGCTCAAGCCGGGCTCAGCTCCGCGGCTCAGGGGTGCCCACGCCCACGGCTTGCCCACCGCAGGGCACAGCGGCCACGGGACGTCACGTCACGGCGCTGCCCGTCCCTGACCTCAGGGCCTCGCAGCTCGGGCAACGCTCCGCGCCGCCACGCTGACCCCGTCCCCCGCAAACCCTGACCAACGCCCGCGGCGAAGACGCCAGCGTCACCTGTGCGATGAGGATGCCCAGGACGATGCCGAGCTGGTGTAAGGTCCCCAGCGCGCCCCGCAGCGCCGTGGGCGACACCTCGCCCACGTACATGGGCACGAAGCCCGTGGTGAGGCCGGAGTAGAGGCCGATGATGAAGCGGCCGAGGATGAGCATCTCGAAGGAGAAAGCCATCTTGGAGAAACCCATGAGGACAGCGGACAGAAAGGCGAGAACGTTGGACATCAGCATGGAGTTGCGCCTGGGGAGGGAAGCGAGGAGCGTGAGGAGGACCCCGGGGGTCGGGGAGGCTGAGGGGGCGTCGGGAGAACCCAAACATCAGCTTGCGGCAGGAGGGAGGCGTCCCTGGACGCACAACCCCCGCCCCGTTGAGGTTCACCGCGCGCCCACCCCGCTCGGCGCTCACCGTCCGAAGCGGTTGACGAAGAGCCCGACGGAGAAGGACCCGATCATGCCTCCGACGGAGAAGATGGCGACGGAGAGGGACCAGAGCGTGGTGAGGGTGGCAGGGCTGATGGGCTCGTCGTACCGGTACAGCCAGGTACGGTTGTAGAAGTCCTCAATCACCTGCGAAAGAGGGGGCAGAAACAAAGCCATGGGTTCAAACCATCCCGCGTGCCGCCTGCGCCACCGCTGTCACGAATTGCCCGGCCTCAGCCCGGCCGCCTACAGAGCCTCGGCGGCGAGCACGGCTCACAAGACGATGCGTCACGGAGCCGGGAGCTGCCCGGCCGCCGGGCCGGTGGCTCGGCTCCAGCCCAGGGGAGGAAACCTGACAGGATGCGCGCTGGAAATGCAGCCGGACGGGTTCTCGGTCTCGCCCTGCCGAGAGAAGGCTCAGCGCTGCCAAAACACCTCTCTCGCCTCGCCGGGCGGCCGTGGGGAGGGCACGCTCCTCCCCGGGGCACGGCAGGCGGGGAGGGACGCCTCCATCCCCGGAGGAGAAGCGACGTGGAGAGGGAGGCAGCAGCGATGGTGGAGGCAGGTGAGGAAGACAGCAGGCTCACAGGGCAGCCGACGAGGTCCAGCCCTGGGACGCTCCCCTGAATTTCATTTCTGGGGCTCTTTCTGCAAAACTTCCACACCAACGCTGCTGCTACGCCCCTGCAACGCTAACAGCCAGGACAAGCGCTTGTTTTTCATCACCGTCTTCACAGAACACCCTTTTCTACCTATTTCCTATTTTTTTTTAAATATTTTCCAAGCCAGTCCGGCGCTGAGAGCTCCAGGTGAGTTATTTAAGGGTCACCCACGGCCAAAACAAAACAGCCAAGGGCCCAGCGACGCCCGACCAGCCCATCTCCGGCCGGAGCGAGCGGAGAGTCCCCAGCCAGCGGCCGCGGACATCGAGCGGCACGAAGGCCATGCTGAGCGAAGGCTTTCGCACGTGCTGGGCTCCCGACCGAGCGGGCGCACGATCGCGCTTCGTTTTCTAGTTTTTGCGTCACTTCAAGCACAAACAAGAGCCCGTGACACAGGCAGCACAAGAAACACGCCCCGTGCCACGTGCTTCACTACAAATGAAAAAAATAAATGACACTATTGAAAAGTTGTTCCTTTTACAAAGGCCCTAAATCATTAGGATTCTCCCCGTGAAGCAGAAAATCAATCCAAGCAACAGCAGACGCCCCAGCGCTGGCTGAGCTACGCTGGGCCGTGCTTTGGCTTAAGAAAAAAATAGCACCCACGTACCCCACTCCTGGCCCCTTCTCCTCCTGCAAAAAAAAGGAGAGATGGAAAAATCCACCACGGGCCAGTTGTTGGGAGAGGAGGACATGAAAAATTACGAGTTTAAAGCGAGAAGCATGAAAAAAAAAAATAATAATTGCATTTCCCAGAAGTTGGGTGTTGGTTTTTCCTTTTTTCCCCCCCTCTCTCTGCCCCTCATTTTGTTTCAGCTGTTTTCTGCCAGCCCTCGCCCGGTTTCGGCCGTCCCCTCCGCGCATCACGTCTGCGGGCGCCCCACGGACCCCGGCCGCTGCTCCAGCGACGGGCGGGACGCTGAGGGGAGCACAAAACGCCGCTCAGCCCCCCGCGTGAGAGTGGAGCCGCCGCCCGCTGCCACCAGCAAACGCTGCTGCTCTGCACGGCCGGAGCTGGGGAGCGATGCAGCCCCACCGCAGCTCCAGTGCATCCCAGTCCTGCACCTCGATGCACCCCAACCCCAGTCCTGCGCACCGATTTATCCCAGCCCTGCACCCCAACTTATCCTGGCACATCCCCATCCCAACCCTGCGCACTGACGCATCCCAGTTCTGCACCCCGAGGCACCTCCATCCCAACCCTGCACCTCAGCACGTCCCCATCCCAATCCTGTATCCCACTGTACTCCAGCCCTGCACCTCCATCCCAACCCTGCACCTCAGCGCGTCCCCATCCCAATCCTGTATCCCACTGTACTCCAACCCTGCACCTCCATCCCAGCCCTGCACCTCAACGCATCCCCATCCCAATCCTGTATCCCACTGTACTCCAACCCTGCACCTCCATCCCAGCCCTGCACCTCAACGCATCCCCATCCCAATCCTGTATCCCACTGTACTCCAACCCTGCACCTCCATCCCAACCCTGCACCTCAACGCATCCCCATCCCAATCCTGTATCCCACTGTACTCCAACCCTGCACCTCCATCCCAATCCTGCACCTCCATCCCAATCCTGTATCCCAATGTACTCCAACCCTGCACCTCCATCCCAACCCTGCACCTCAACGCATCCCCATCCCAATCCTGTATCCCACTGTACTCCAACCCTGCACCTCCATCCCAATCCTGCACCCCAGTGCACCCCCATCCCAATCCTGCATCTCCATCCCAATCCTGCACCCCAATGCACTCCAATCCTGCACCCCTATCCCAATTCTGCACCCCTATCCTGCACCCCATCCCAACTCCGCACCCTGATGTGTCCCCATCCCGATCCTGCACCCCAATGCGTCCCCAACTCTGCACCCAAAAGCGTCCCCACCCTTCCAGGTGGGATGAACCCCCGTGCCCAGGACACCACCCATCCCGCCTCCCCTCCTGCTCCCGACGCCCAGCACCCCGAACCCTTTCCCCCGTCAGTTCTGCACCCCAAGCGCCCTCGCTGCCCCGGTGACTCACCCCCAAAACACGCAGCCCCTCCCCGGCCTGCGCCCCAAGGTGTCATCCTAAAAAGCAGGAGGGGAACAGAGGCAACGCCCGTTGGGGGTGGCTCTCGCTTTGCCGGGGGTCTGTAGGAACCGGAGCTCGGTCCCAAGGGAAGGGCCCGGCGCGGGCCCAGTCCCTGCCCAGCGCGGATCTCCCGGCTCGGGAGCGGACGGAGAAAAGTCCTTCAGCCGCAGGGAAACGTCGCGCGTTCCCGGGACGCGGAGGCCGGGCTCCGGCGCGAAGCAGTAATTACAGAGCGCCTGCTCCCCACGGTGCCGGAGCTCGGGGAAAAACGAGGGCGGGCGCCAGAAAGCAGCTCCTCTGCACGTTTCCAGGGATTTCCCAGCTTGACGCCGTCTCCATCGCCGCTCCTGTCGCCCGTCTCCAGAGGAGGATGCTCGCTGTTGCCTGAGCATGAGCGTCGCCGGCGCAGAGGGGTCCAGGGCTCGGGACTTTTTAGCGGGGCGATGTTTTTGGCAGAGGGGTGCGTGTGCTGCGGGCGCAAGCATCGAGGGTGCGGGGCAGGAGCTGCAGCCTCCAGCCGTGCGGAATCCTGCTGGGGCCTCTCCCCGGGATTAAACCCAGCCAAACGCGACTCCTCAAACACAGGCACCTCGCGCTTCGCTGCCCCTTCCAGGCCGATGGGGGTCCGGGAAGCTTCAGCACGGGGTCTTCTCTCCCACAAGGAGCTTTTTTCGGTGCGTGCGGCGAGAGCTCGCAGCCCGCTGGCCGGTGCCGGGATGGATACTCCGGCGGCGTGCGCGCTGCTTTGGCGTTTGCCGTTATTTGGGACGGTGCTGGGGGCCGGCTCCGCTCCGGCACGGCGGCGGCTGCGCTCCGAGCTGTCCTTCCACACCTCGCCCCGGCAGCCGGGCACGGCGCAAGCGCCGCACGGGATTTCCGAGCCAACGTTTCCGAGCCTTTACCGCTCCAAAAAGCCACGTAATTTGGGGAAAGCCACGGTTTCTCAAGGCTCCTACCGTGGCCGGAGGGTCCCGGCGCTGCGCTAGGGGAGGGAGCAAACCCCCCCTGCTCCCCCCTTTCCTCCCGGGCCGCAGAGCTCCCACTGGAGCGGTCACTCCCCCCCCCAAGATGACTCAAATCCTAACTAATTCCCAGCCAAGGTTAAAAGTTACGCCGGTCCCACCCGGAGAGCATCCTGCACGGCTTCTTGAGATTTTTCCCGGCAAAAACGCTAAGCGAGGAGGAAATGAACTCTCCAGGGAAGGCGGGAGCTGAAGGAGTCCCTCTCAATCCCATTAGGGGCAGTAAGCTGCCTAGCAGGATGTACTATTTTAGCCGGGCCGGCAGCAGAGGCGGGTTTGTTTTCGGGCGCAGGGGGAGCGGAATTGCGCTACGGCGAGGTTGCTCGGCACACGCTCACCTTCTGCGGGGCGTTGATGACGCCGGTGTTGTAACCGAATTGCAAGGAACCCAGCACCGCTCCTCCCACGGCGATCATCAGGCGAGCCGTCATCTGCGGGGGAAAAAGGGGCAAGAAAACAAAAAAGGGGGGTTAAACCTGGAGTCCCAGCTACGCCCCCCTCCGTCAGAGAGGCTCTGCAGCAAGAGGCGGAGGGGTGCTCGTAAGGTTGTGAGCGGGAACGTGCAGCAGAAAAGAGAAAACTTGCTTTTTTTGTGGCAACCACACGGGCTATGGGAGAAAAAAAATTAAATATTTTAAAAATACTGGTTTGGGCTTAAAAAAAAAAAAACTGTTTAGGGATTCCAGGAATTTCTTCCCTCTGGAGCGGGGTGGGAGGTTTTATCTGGGCGCGCAGGGACCCCTCCGAGGGCTCCACGTGACAGCCGGGCAGCACGCCAGCACGAGATGCTGCGGGGACGCCTCGGTGACGGCGTCGGCCAGCCGAGCATCGGCCCGGCATCGGCGCGAGGGCGAGGACACCCCGGCCGCCGCCGCTCGGGACGGTTTTGCGCCACGGCCTCATTAACAGTCGCCAGGCAAAACCCCGGCTGTTTGGCAAACCCTTCGCCCGCCTCCTCTTCCTCTCGCTTAAGCCGGAGCGACAATCGGAGCCTTGTTTGGGAGCAGGGTCAGGGCAGGCCAGCTCTCGGGCCACCTTCGTTAACGGCCCAATTATCCCAGGCAGGAGATTTTCCCAGCGCTCAGCTCCGAGAACCAGGATCCGACATTCCCGGTTAATCAGCTTTGGGATGATCCACGTGAAATTTATAAGCCCCTTAATTTGGGGGGGTAGGGAGGGGCTGGGCTCTCCCTGGTTATCCCAAGTACCAGTGCCTCTCCCAGACTCAGGGACGCTCCCCCGGCATCTCGGATTAATATTCCCAAGGGATTCGCGCTGGTCAGACCCCACCTAAACACAACCCCTCCATCAGGAGGGCTAATTGTAAAGCAGAAGGAAAAAAATAAAAAATAAAAAATCCACAAACAAAACACTGATATTTTCTTATTTAAGAAGCATTTTCTTGGGGTTTTTTTATTAAAAAAAATAATAATAATAAAAAAATAAAAGAGTGCCGCTCGCTGGCCTCGCCTCTCCAGCCAAGCCGCCTCCTCCCGTGTTAAAGTTTGCAGGGAAAAAGCAACAGGGAGTAAAGCCAGCCCCGTTAATGAAGCTCATTAATTAGGCTTGGCCTCCACACAACTAATCAGGGAGGTTTTGGCACTTGGTTTTGTTCGGTGCTTCTGAATAAACCCCCCCCCCCAGAAGAAAATGCCCCGCTTGGGAGGGCAGAAGCGGGCTGGCAAGATGCTGGCGTCCCAGAAAAAGCCCCCAAAAATCCAAAATCCTGACTCCGACCTCATCTGTCCGCCCGCTGCTCCAACAAACCGCGATGGGCAACGCCGGGAATGCCAGAAGCAACCTGCGCTTGAATAAAAGTTGTAAAAAAATGGGAGTTTTGGGGTTTGGAGGAATTTGTTTTGTTTGGGGTGGCTACGGGGTTTGGGGCGGTGTTTCTTTGCTCTCCGGGGGCTGCCCCTTGCTTTTCGGGGCAGCGATTTTTGCTCTGGGTGGCTCAAAACCAGCCGGCCTGCCCCAGCCGGCCGATCCCCCCCGGAGCGGGCGGGTGAGTCACGGCAGCGCCGCGCCGCAAGGATGGGGATGCATCACGCCGGTGCGAACTTTGCTCCAGGAAGGCGCAGGTACCAACACCTCCTCGCTCCGGCACCAGCCACTACCCCACGAGGAATTAAATAACGAAACTGCTTTTGCAATTGTAACCTCCAGCAAAAAAAAAAAAAAAAAATTAAAAAAACCCTACCCTTAAATTTTTAACTTTTAGCAAAGAAAACCTCTG